>JAOYMO020060915.1:0-10962 GCA_025802455.2 Iodosphaeria phyllophila
GGGGGGGGGGGGGGGGGGGGGGGGTGGTGTGGTTGATGACCCGGATGGGTGAGCCTGTCGAATTCCTTGTAGGATTCCACCAAAATTAGTTTCCTCACAGCCTCCACTGCATAAATCTCCATCGCTTTGCACTCATCACTTACCGTATATGTTGAAGAGATTTCGACGAAGTGCGGAAGAGTCCCTGTGGCTTCAATTGGAGGTGAAGATGAAACAACACAATACCCCACAAGTACAGCACGGCACGGGTCGGCTAACTTGGCCGGTCCCCGCTTTCTATGACTTAGCTGTCTGCTGTCGTACAGTGCCATCAGCCATTCGCTCCCTCAGGTTGTCAGACCCGGGCGGGTGTGCGGTTTGTGAGCACTGGCTGAGAGGACCGTTGGTTGGCTGCAAACGACCAGCGCACATTATGCAGCCAGCGCGCCATCGAAACAAACCCCAGACCAGAGCGGAAGCAGAACAAAAAACCTCGTGGCAACACATGAGGGAGATGGGGGAGCGGCGCCTGTGAGGTGAAACTTTGGCTGCGTGTGGCTGCATATACACAGTACGTAGGGTCGCGGCAACGCATTCCGCACCGCGGCAATTACTGTCTGCAAGAAACGTCTTGGTGATGAACGAAGGCGGATCTCCATCTCGATAGCTCACCGGAATCTGCAGACAGCCTCATCGTCAGCATCGGTTTGACCCGCTGTCCCAGAGCCGTTAAGGCTGTGGGTGCGGGCGGCCCTTGTCATCAACTTGAGGCACAGGAAGTGCCGTACTCCGCTGCGTTCTGGCATCACAGCACGTGAAAAATTCCATGTCGCAAACAAAAGGTTGCAGCTATCTACACCACCATCTGGAGATCAACTCGTTCATTGCATGGTTCATTGCATGATCTCCGCTATTTTAAACCCCCAAGCTCAACCAATCATCATCACAACTAAACTCGACCTCGTTCTTATCAACCACACTACGATGACCTCATCCACACCTCAAACCTACACTCCGCCGCCCCGATCTCCTCAGACCCCTCCCCCACACGCCGTCAACACAACCTCCTCATCCTCCCCACGCACCGCAACCCTAGAACGGGAGCTTACCGGCCTCCGCGACCTCAATGCTCTCCTCAGCTCCCTCATCACCACCCTCAACAATACACAGACCAACATCGCCACCGTCTCCCGCACAGTCTCCACCAGCTCCACCCTCCTCGACACCTGGTCGCGCATGCTCAGCCAGACCGAGCACAACTCGCGCCTTCTCAGCAACCCGGATTGGGACGGCGCGAGCAACGACGTCGCGGAGATCGAAGCCGAAGCAAGACGGCGTGTGGTAGAGGAGGAGAGGAGGAGGAGAGGAAGAGAGGCCGAGATTCGGGAGCGGGAGCAGAGGGCTGCGGTGGCGAGCACGAGTGCGACTGCAGGAGTAGGCACGGGGGCAACGAGGGTAGGGATAGGGAGAGTCAGAGCGACGGGGCGGGGGAGAGCGGGCAGGGGGGCGGTGGGGAGCAGGAGCGGGAGCGGGAGCGGGAGTGGGAGTGGGATTGGAAGGGGTGGGAGCGGAGGAGCGGAGGCAGCAGGGAGGGCTGGATCTGGGATTGGGAGGGGCTTTTTGACGGCTGGATCGAGAGGAGCGAGGGGGAGAGTTGGGAGAGGAGGGTAGGGCGGACGGAGGATGAGGTTGCGAGGGTTGATCACTTTGGAAGGGGTTCGAGATCATTCGGTTGTGATGCGCGCGAGGCGTCGGGAAAAAAGCGATGTCAAGGGGGGCAACAATCATCCCCCGGTACCCGCATCGATATAAAGAACGAGCAGGAGGAACAGTTTCACAATAGATCCAACCTATCATTGGGCCACTTTCAGGGCCACTTACAAATCCGAGCTAAGTGGAAGAAACCGACTCCAACTACGAAACCATGCTTCTTTCTCAATTTGGAACCCAGTTCCAAGGCTATTGCATCGGTTCCATCAAAAGATACGGGTCCAAATACTGTATTGATAAACGCAACCTAAGTTGGCACTTCATGCAGTGTCCTCGAGCAGAGTCCACCGGAGCAGATGGGGGGGCCTCGTTCTCCCTCGGCTCGCCACCTTTCAGCTTTGACTGTACTCTTCATGAAAATTTTCCAGCTTCATGAACACATCACGACGTCACGCATTCGTCCTCGGGGCCAGCTTACCTCAAGCGTACAGGCCAAAGCGCACATTCCGGCGGACAGAAGAGTTTTTAAGCGAGAACCCACATTGGTGGGTTTTGGATTTCCTATGGGTTACCGAGGGTGAATTACCCGCTCACTGTGTGGAAGACCTTCAGCACCACTTGCTTTATTCCGCAAGTGATTTCGGAGGGTCTCCTGCGTGAGTAAATCACCTACGGTAACACAAAGATATGACAAACCCCACTTATGAAAGTCTTCGCTGGAAAGTTTTCTCTGCCCGTTCCGAGCGAGCGTGAATTCGTTGATTGAAGCTTCCATAGCCCAGGAGCTGTATTAATGATGAAGTGGCCGCAGCGGATAATTGGAACGTGACAGATCAAACCAAAACATTGTTCAGTCTCATGTGTTAGGTAACTCAGTTTTCGCCCTAGTCTGTTGACTGTACACAGTAACGCGGCTGCGTGGTGGTGAAAATTTGACGGGATTGGCTGTACTCTACCACACTGCGTACTGTACTCCGTAAGCGTCCAGCGGGTTATTCCCAGTCAATACTTCATGCATGAATATCTCAGTACCTACTTCCTGTATGCCTCCTCCCGCTTCGTGGTACTTTGGGAGCTTTCTTACGGCGAATTCCACGGTCTTCGCCGCAAGAGGGCTCCATGAGCAGCCATACGGTAATGTATGCCTTTCGTTCAGGTGGACTCAGCTGAACGAACTGGTCCTGCCCCTTTTAGATCCTAGTCCCTTGGCCTTCTATGGGGACCTTGCTACGTCTTTCCCAGAGCACCAAGGACGCAACACCTGGACGTATGAACACCAGGGATACGGAAGAGAACAGGCGGAAGAAAAGCTACCTATCCCCTGCAAAAACGTTATCGGGACACTGCCTTGGCGGAAGGAGAAATTTCATGGCCCTCAATGTGGACTCTAATCTTAGAAGCCCCCTCATTTTGAGGCATTCAACGCACATACTATCCCGTAAGTAAGTCATATCCTATCCATGAAGGGCCAGATAGCAGATCCGAAGTGCACCGCAAACCGAAGAAAAAAGGACTATCCGGTTAGCCCGATTGGAGATATTGTATCTAGCACAGCCGTCCCCCGCGACAAGCCACCTGCCCTTATGCTAGATCTCCCGGAGACCTAGGCACAATTCACATCAACGGCATTGACAGTGTCAGCATCGATTCCGCGCATATTCTATTGAGCTATGTGCATAATACTTTACTCTACGATCAGCAGATGTGTGCAGTGATCGGAACCCACGTGTTCGGGGCCTAGCTCAATTCTGTTGCCGAAGAGGCCCGGCTGTTTGTTTGGTCCAGTCAAGCCCAACCATCTCTCGTCTCGTACACTGCAAACCATACCTCGATATTCCGGGTCGTGCCTGAGCCAATCAAAGACCATCACACCTCTGTGCGAACCTTTTAAGGAGAGGCATTCACAATTCAACGCTTCAAAGCTGTGTCCAACCGGGTTCAACAAGATGGAGATCCGCTTTGTTAACCGCTGCGTACTCGCCAGGTGGTTCGCCATCCTCCTCCTCGTCAACTATGTCTCCAGTCTACCGCACCCAATAATTAATATAAATTACTCCGGACTTGAAAGAGCCGGCTCGACCAGTGAAACCCGGGGTGATGGGGATAGCGTCAGTTCGGAGAATGTCTACACCCCGCCATCGGATACCGAGCCGGAAATCTCGACGGAATCGGATCCATCAATGACGATTCAAGAAATGGAGAAAAAGATGTTTTCTCAATGGCAGGAGGAGTGTAACGAGAGGCTGAAGGACGCCCGAGACGGGATGGATCAAGTCAGAAACGATCTCAAGATTAGGCTCAAGAAAGAAATGACCGAGGTTAACGAAGAAGCTATACGCAAGGATCTGGGTGAACTTTTCAGGCGGTTAGATAGGTATGTATATCAAGTGATTGGATTGTACAAAGAACTTGAGCAGTCCTTCAATAGCAGAGACATTAAACCCGCAGCTAAGGCTCGGGAGCTTCTCATATTGCGCGCCAAGAAAGTGGCTGAGAACGTGAAGGAGTTGGCTCTGGAAATTCAACGGACCTATAAAAAAATTCCATTGTGGGAAAGTCATCAGTCATTTAGGAAGGGGGATAGAGTTGAGATCGTATTGTCCAAATTCACATTTGGCCCGGTGTCAGAGGAAACACATATGCTCGATTAAAGCCTGACAGAAAGATGTATAGAAGGACGAAGCCTTACTTATCAGATTTCTAATCTAATGCGTACCTGAGTTACGTATCAGTGATCCGAGAATTGAACGAGATGTTGCTTCACTTCATATCGGGGGATGAATAGCTCAGGCAGGCAAGATCACCGCGTCGGCGATGCAACATCGATAGGACATCCAT
Organism: Iodosphaeria phyllophila; assembly: GCA_025802455.2. Lineage (NCBI taxonomy): Eukaryota > Fungi > Ascomycota > Sordariomycetes > Amphisphaeriales > Iodosphaeriaceae > Iodosphaeria > Iodosphaeria phyllophila. The sequence goes on from JAOYMO020060915.1 coordinate 4,528, forward strand.
GTAGCTAGCTTGTGGCAGAATTGGCAAAAGAAGTGATTCCTAGTTATCAGGACCTGTGATATCGGAAGCCCGGATTGGGCAGAAACAAGTGGAATTGTAGGTCTGGCCCGCACTACCCCAAAGCGCACCCGCACTCGTGTGTTCTAATCAGTTGTAGATCATCAACACTATGGACCAACTGTCGTGTACATGGAAAAACTGTGATTATACCAATAAATGATAACTTAACTGTTTGGCTCTGTTCTCAGCCACTTGCCCTAGAGCGGAGCCTAGCGGGGGGGTCACATCAGTTGATTGTAGAACAGAGAGGTACTATCGTATCGGTAATAGCATTCTGACAGATCCACTGACACAAGAAACTGTCGCAGAAAAAGGAGTGACGTGAGGACCAAGTAATGGGGTTATCTGCACGCTTATAATCGACTGAGGCAATGCCACTGGCCGACACCCATGATCTGGATGGAGCGAATTCGGCATGTGTCCCTTTGGTGGTCAAAATGCCAGAGCGTATAACATCTCAGTTGCTCACACCCACCTCTCCTTTTCCTGTTGGCAATGACAGGGTCTAATGACGAGATACGAGTGAAAGTGCTATGACCAAAGGAATATCGGGGGTTGGGTAGAACGCTGGCTGGCGGGAAAACCCCTAGATCGATCAAGAAAAGGCGAACAGAATCGTGCAGTGTTCCACGTCTGTTTGTGGTCACCAGACACGGCTGCTACTGCTAGGGCAATGCCTTTTGCGCGCGACCCGGAATCCTGCGATCTTAAGCTCCGTGTCTAGGCACGGCTGGAATGGTGGAAACGAGAGAGGAATGATCAAAAACGCCAGATATGAGTATGCAATCTGTACCGCTGATTGTTATTGCCAGATGTATGACGAGGTCAGACTCGACTCAGTCGGCAGCAGAAACGGATCAATCGCATACTGTATACGACAAGCGAAAATCTCCTGTTCGCAACCTCCCAGTGTGTTCAGGCATCGGACTCCCTATCTCATGGCAGATCTCCGCGCGAGAACGGCGGCAGAAAGCGATCGTTCGCGGGGCCTGCGAGACGGAACGAGCTCGTTCACACGGTTCGGATTTGAGGAAAATCCCAATTTTTCGGTGACGAGGAATCCTGTACCGGTACCATCTCTGTCCCAATTCTCCTGAGCAGCGTCGCAGTCGAAGTCCAGCCGAGTCAGCACTGGGGACTTTTAACGGCAATTCACAGGCGGAGAAAATATGATTCAGAATGATAAGGCACCTCGGGACGACAGCCCCTGCCGATCATGGTGCGAGAGCTCCCCTCCCGCTTGCACGAAATAGTAGATTTAGCTATGCTGGCGTCATCGGAGGGGGTGATACCGCTGTAATAGATCGATCGCAAATATCAATCGAGGCACATCCTGAGGAAGAATAGCTAGTCGGGCTTGTATTTCGTTCCCTCAGCTTCGGCATACCGGCATCATCATGCTTGTCCATCCTGGCTCTGCAGCGGCTGTGTTGGCACTGCGCATTCGATGCTACCAAATGGACGGACGGCTCATCGCGCACAGTACTGATATGCTCCAGCGGTATTTTCCCATGATTCGCCGCTGAAGCGTGACCAGGGCGTTCTGCGCTCGACGGGATTTCGATTAATTGATCTTGCTGATGGGTTCATTGGTCAAACCGTTAGGGACTGGATGACTATCCAGGATCACCTGGGTGGATTTTCAAGAGAAGACGACCTAATAGAACCGTAAATGGTAGTGTTCCCAATCCTGGGTACCTATGCTTTCAGCCAGATGCATTCGATGGCAGTGCAGTGACTGACGCTGAGAATCCAGGTTCTCTCGACAGGGATCGGTAAGCTGACGCGAATACTCCCACGTATTCCTCGGAACATAGAGTAAGGACGAAAGCTAGCAGCCTTTGCCTAGGGGAGCGGGCGGGCGGATTCCTTTTATTTAGAAGGCAAATAGGAAGATTATAAGCCTCCCCTAAATACGTTGGTCAATCGAAACCTATCTAAATCCCAATTGTTTATTTCTTTTGAAACTGAAAACCTTTCTGCGATATCCCATCCTCTCCGTTCTAATTTACCAACTAGAAATCCCACGGGACATAATTGCAGATTCATCATGGCAGACGGTACTGCAGCAGCCTCAACTGGGCATGATGGCAGCGCATTAGGGCCCAAACCGACTATTTTCCTCATTCCCGGTGGCTGGGTATGTTGATTTATTGTGTTGGCCTTTGGCGTGGGACCCTGTTCTCCTTTTTACATAACTTACAGACTTGAAAATTGGTCTCTTATGGTCATGCAACACCTAGCGGCACATGGATAAAATGAGAATAGAAAAAGCGATACGATAAGTTGAACAAATTCAAACAAGCTGACTCTTTCTCCAAGCACGGTGCATGGTGTTTTGAAACTGTTTGCGCCGAGCTGGCACTGCAAGGATATTCAGCATCCTCGCGCGACCTGGTCAGTGTCGGCGCGCACGTGGAACCCACAATTGGTCTTTACGATGACGCTGCCGCAATGCGAGAGGTGCTCGAGCGGCTCATCATCACGGAGGAGAAGGAAGTCCTGGTTGTCGGGCACTCGTACGGCGGATTTGTGGCCATGAATGCTGTTCAGGATCTAAGTTACAAGCAACGCCAGGCGAGAGGGAAGGAGGGCGGCGTCACCATGCTCGTTTTTCTCGCTTCGTATCCGGTGTCTAAAGGCTTGAGTATTGTCGACGCGTTTGGTGGCAAGATCCCGGAATGGTGGAATACGGCGGTAAGGCTCTCATTGGCATATACCACGTCGCTTTGAATTTCTATATCCGGGATTCTTCATCCAAGTTTCTCCCCTTCTTTTTCTCCTTGATTCACCTATGCTGAAATTTAGTCCAAATAGAGTAAATCAGGCTTCTCCTTACCCAAGCAAGATGACTCACTTAACCTGTTGTACAATGACATGGACCCGGAAGAAGCCGCTGTCGCTATCGGAAAGATGCAATATCAATCCTTGCAGACAACTCAGGAACAGTCAGAGCACGAGCCTTGGGCTGAAGGTTTCAATCTGGGGTACTTGTTCACGAAAAAGGATGAAGCTGCTTCTATCGCCGTGCAACAAGCCCTGGTGGGACAGTTTCCCCCGGGAACGTTTGCTTGGACGGAAAGCATTGACACGGGTCATTCCCCCTTTGTGAGCCAGCCAAAAGCTTTAGCCCAGTTGTTGGCTGATGCTGCTGAAGCGAGTGTCAAAGTGTGTAAGTATTTGTGATACCCAATTGTTCAGGTCAAAAGTCGGGGTCTTGTGTCTGTGTTGGGAGATGTATGGCGGACACGTATCCGCTGCGGAATACGATTCATCACCTTGATCGAGTTGGCACATGATAGGAACATTATGTACATAGCGCTTTTCCTGACAAGTCTAACACATCTAAACCCCACGCTACTTCGAATCCGATGTTGCGTTGGGATAAACATAGATAGGTTCGCACTTCACCCAAAGCCATGCTCGCGAAATTCCATGAACTGTGATGCCACTTCTGTCGGGAAAGAAGCGGCATCATCCCCGAATGTGCATGACCAAACCGAAACTATCCAAGCCCCTATAAATTCCCCAATAGTCGCCCCCCTAGATCCAATAATCCATCCCCGTAACTACGTCCTCCCTCGCCCTCGCCCTCCCGCCCCCCTGTCCCAGCTTAACGACCCGCGCCGTCCCAACCCCCACAACCTCTCCCTCCGCGTATTCCATGCACTCCCTTGCATCCAAGTGGTTCCTCTGATGCGACCAAGCCTCGACCTCCTCCTTTACTATCCCTGTGACAATCGCTCGAGTATCCTCATGGACTTGGTCCAGTTGGTCTTCACAGTCCACGCTGCTAAGGCCGCGATTCGTACCTGTTGACCCTGCGAATACAGGCACACCCTCGAGCTTTAGCCGCGCACCGATGCGGCGTATTAGCACGTTTAGGTCGGTGATGGGCAGGTAGTCGATTTCAGGGGAAATGGAGCTGAGGAGAAAGTAGAGCGGGAAGAACGTGGGATCATCGGGGAGGGCGATAGCTCCGTCGGGGAGGGTGGAGAGACGGGGTGTGGGTGTAGGTGTTGGTCTTGACGTTGCGAGGCCCGGGGGCGAGACTGTGGAGGCTCGCAGCGATAGTATCTCGTTAGCGATGGATTCGTGGAGGGACACGCCGAAGGACAGTACTGGGGATAGGATTGGTGGTCTGGTTTCGGATACTGGAGGTGTGGATATTGTTGTTTCTGCTGTTGGTGTTGTCGTGATCTTCGTGCGAGGTGTCTTTTTGAAGATTGGTTTGGGAAAACAGCTTGAGAGCTCGACCATTTTGTTGGCTACATTCTCGAAAATGAAGGTTTGGATCTTGATGCGTGGGGTTATGTTCTTAAAAAAGTCGGAGAGCGGGGACCTGAATCTTGTTGAACGTTGAGTGGACGACATTCTTGCTTGATGACCAAAGAATCGATTACAGAAGAAGAGTTCATGGAGCAATGAGTTAGGTAGAGCCAGAGGTTGTGGCTCTAGGCGTGTATGGATAGATGATGATTTGGGTGTTCTTGTATAAAATTCTTTATAGTTTTGGGGCAAACATGGAGCGTGGCTTCACTACGAGCTACCCGCCTATGATACGCGACAACAATCGTTCACTTTCATTCAAGTTGAAGGCACTGAAATCCAGGCAGAATCACGATGGCGCTTAACTTCATCACATGCAATGTCAGGATGTTCAACAGATAATTCACCTGCCATTACGGGGGCAATTTAGACAGCCGCGGTTAGAAACTTGGGCCGGATAGACCCAAGCGGAATTCTCATGGTAAATTGAATAGAGCACGAGATAAAGATGGTGGTACAGAGAGGGATATAGGCACAGGATAGGCCACGGTTTGCGGAGTCCTTGGGGAAAGAGGCAAGTTGGCTGTAAAACCAGTTCACGATTCTTATGAGAGTCGCGAGAGGTATTAATTGGGGGGCTGCTTGTTAAAGCCAAACCGTCTACCGGTCCTACCTATTGCTGTCCTCTTCTTGTATGCTGCCCACCACATCGAAGATCAGTTACACAACTAGTTACTTCACCATTCTCGCCCCTTGCATTTGTACGACACTATAGCACGGAGATCATACCACAAAAATTCCGCTTCATTTCATTATCCAGCATCACTTGGATTATTACCTTGCTATGCTATGCTATCTTCTGGTGAATCCAATACACGTACTGGTAATGTACAGGCGATCCTTCCGGTAAGGTAGCACAGCTCATCTGATCATCGCGGAAAACTGTGTCAAGATGTCAAAAGTAGTCGTCCCGATGAAGCCTATCTTAATCTTGATAGTTCAGCCTCAGGGTCAAGCTCAGCTTGATTGGCACAATACGGAGTACGACAGGAAGAGTAAGAAGACAAGCCACGTCGAAAGCGAGACGCTGAAAATTGCCATCCCAATATATCCGAACCGCCTGTCCCGCCAACCCAGCCCCAAATCAACGAACCTACAATCTACAGGCTACGCCTTCATTGCCCACCCTCCAGCCCTAAAGCTAAACCCACAGAGGTTCACGCTGTCTTCTTCTGAAAGAAAGTACTCATCTTCTTCATCCCCGTCGTATTCACTTTCTTCAGATCCCTCACGCCCCGGCTCTGTCCGGCTTTCTTCCGCTTCTCCTCCTCCTCGCGCCTACGCTTCTTCTCCGCTCTTTCTGCCGTTAGATCGTCTTCTTCGAGTCCGCGTTTCGTGCCTCCTGTAAAATCAACGGCGGATCTCGCCGCCGCTTCCGCTTTGAGGTCCGCCAGGCGGGATAGATAGGCTTGCAGGGGCGCCAGATCGACGGAGGAGTGAGATTTGAAGGTGTTCTGTAGAGTGCTTGCGAGAGTAGGGGCAGTATATGACGAGCAAAGGAAGGAGAAAGCAATGGTGAGGCGTTGAAGGGATATGATATCTGGCGAAGCAGTCATCGCAGGGCGAACCTCGTCCTCGGAGGAAGTGATGGCGGCTAGTTCCGTGGTCTCGGTCACGGTTGTGGCTTCCGTAGTAGTGGAAACTTCGGGTTTGGCGGTTACGGAGGCAGAGACTGAAATCGCTGTGGGCATTTCGGAGTCGGATACGGCGTCTGCGGGTGCTGGAGCGACTTTGACGCCCACCATGGGCGCTTCTAAGGCCCTGATGACGAATTTGTCCTCCATGCTCTGTGGTAAAGGCCCGTGGCTCATACGCTTCGCCTTAGCTAGTAGCTCGGACACTAACTTGTCTTCGCTGAAGCGGTATAATGTCTCGTCCCCGGCTTCGGCTGTTTCGCATATGGCTTTCATGCGGAGCTCTAAGCGGGTGCGTACCGCTGACCAACTTGCTATTGTAGCTGCGCTATGGTTGCGCGACGAGGTTGATGACAGTTTCTCCTCTTCTTCGCCAACCAAACCGTCCAAATGGTCCTCGCAAGATCGATAC
>JAOYMO020060998.1:0-10954 GCA_025802455.2 Iodosphaeria phyllophila
CCACCAAGGATGCGGCTCTGCAATGCGATAGGTCAACTGTAAAGCAAAGCCACACTAAGCACACACCTGCCGGTGACTGAATTAACAATCCAATCTGGATCTGTTTATAGCAACAGAGTAGGTATCGATAGCTCGTGATACATGAACAGATCGGCAGAAAGGGATGAGTGTGGGGGGGGCGGAAGGGTGCGGCAGTTGAAATGAGATAGTTCGGACGACCGAAGAACGTGCAGAGACTCCGCTGTGGGGGTGGGTACTGTATGTTAGTCCAGTACTCCGTACTATCCCCGAAATCCCGTTTAGCGGCAGACTACACCCGGACAGCAATGAGAGGGCTTGGCCGGCCCGTTCCGAAAACGTGATGAAAATTTGATCCTTTAAGAACCCCCCCTCCCGCCTTTATGGAGGGCAGGCACGATCAGATACCGCTTTCGAAGAACACGCTGTAACACATACTGTGTGGTTTGGGCGCGTGGTAAGACCGCGAATCAGAAGCGCCAATCCTTAAACTAGAACACAGGCGACGAAAGGCATGATTCCGCGGAGGAAAACTGATGATCAAATTTCACCACATGGTGTTCGGTCAATGTCACGTGTGGGGGCGGCCTGGGGGCGGAGACCTTCGAAGTATGAATCATCGTTTTTGCCATGACACGAGTGCTAGCAGCAAAGAACTGGCGCGCTGCTCTCAACCAATCTGCTGTATTTATTATCACCTGTAGCGTGAGCTAGCGAGACACATACATTCAGTTGTTTAGGTGGTGAGCCACCACGGATTGGAATGTCATACCTCCATTTCTCCGAAAGTCTATCTAAACTCCGCGGTGCTCAAAGGTGAATTTTCTTAGATGGACTTTCGGAGCAACGGAGATACTAGTACCTGCGTTACTCCGAAGGTCCGTCCAGAGGGTGCACCTTCGAGTACGTTTGAAGAGGGTCAGAAAATCAGTGACGTGAAATTAGTTGACGATGATCAACAGGAGACATTGGGGCTGGAGATAACACGATTAACTTCAACTTGTTGAGAATGATAAGATCCGGCTATCAGACGATTCCTTCTCATAGAAAAAGTGACGCTCCTCGACAATATGTCTAAGTAAAAGTGTCTTGGACGGACTTTCGGAACAACGAAGGTGTTAGCTTTTGTGACATTCGCCGTCTTTGCCCGTGTACGAGGTCATTGGGAAATCCCCCGGATGCACATAAGCAGCGTCCTTCCATCAAGATTCCCCGTTTGCTGCAACCAGGGGGCCCTGAAGATCCATGTAAGTTCTACAGAATTTCATCTGTTTGTCCATCAATCCATCCACTTGCCGATCAAACTTGATTATGTTAGCCGCAGGGTTCGTGATTGGAGACTGCTTGTTTACTGTATTCCAGTCGTCTCTGCATGGAAAATTTTCTACTACGGACACGGCGAAACTTTATTTTTCATAAGTCCCACAATGATCGACAACTAACGGGGTTCCTGTAATTTGCAGGGACCCCTAATTGCAACGACCGGCGAATGTTGATGATACTGTAGATTATCCCAACAAGCGATTTCTTAAACACGATTGGAAGCATGCTGAAAGGGCCCCGTCTTCCCGTACGTAGCAGAATCCATCATTTGTGTCTATTCCCGCTTCAAGTAGGCTAGGATTGTTGCTCCTGACGTAGCTTGAAATACATACGAATGAGCTACATGTGAGAAGGCGAGATTTGGGTCAAAATTATCGTGATAATATGGACCGCGCAAGATATCAGTCAAGTGAAGCAACCCGTTTTGACCAGAACTGGGTGTTTGGCTCACCGTACCCAAATCCAGCCGTCACGCTCATAAAGACACCATGCTCCCCTTTTGGCTGACGTAACAGCAAATTAATTGTGTCTGTAATAACGAGTTGCTCAATACGCAATACACGTGACGTCGTGAAGAGGACACTCTTCAAGTGACGGACAAGCAAAATTCCAAGTGGGGGACACCACGTAAGTTGGCTCGGATTATGGAGTACCTACACAGTACAGGTAATCCGAACACACATACGTGGGGTTCCGCTCACAAGTGTGATATGTTGTCCCGCCGGCACGGGCTATTCCTCTTGCACCTTCAGCCCTACTCCAGTACCTCCTAAGCATTTTACGCCACAGTCACGTGCACTGGGTATCCGCACGTTAGCGTGATACTCCACAGCCCTAATTTTTGACCACTGCCTACATACCGCAGATGGACTCCAGTGAACGTCCCATCAGAGTTGTAAGCCTAGGGTTTGGCATCGACTCTGATGTGCGAAGGACTGTGTACTATATATAGTACGCAAGTTAGATTACGTTATCTGGTTGAATACTGGGATGTTATCTCCGTACCTACAGCCACTGAAACATACATTGCCCGATCAGAGCCCGACCAGAACCCGATGTCTCGGTCTATGAAAAATATTCCAAATCTCGACGAGAACAGAATGTGTCTCTAGTTGCCAAGAAAAAAAAATGACATGCAAAGCGGCCATCTCTTACTTTCAGCACTTGTCGCGCCGCACCTGGGCATCGTTAGTGGGGACTCCCGCAGAGGAGCAACACACAAGAATCCATCGTCCCAAAGAATTTCGCTGAACCTGATCATGGGTGACCTCCCTCGTCTTTGAGTTCGCGGCAGGCATGGCATGCCTCTAAAACTGCCTGGAGGCTTGGCAGATAGTCCCTTGTACACAGTACAGCTGCCGATGAGAATGAGGGAGTTCGGGTTGATCCGACCAACATCAGTCGGAAAGGATTCCTGAATCTTGGCAGATAGGCCTGTTCCGAAAACCTTTTGCGGCGCTCACTGCACCGGTGTCGGTATGTGCGGAGACAGTTCTCCGTAATCGCCTGACTTTCCCGAAAGCGTCGCGACGGCGTCCTGTTGCCAGGATGGAATTGCATTCGCGTCAGATATAGGCCATGGAGTAACCCCCTGCCCCAATCTAGCTCTGTCGATGAAATTTGTGCGGCAATTACCTAGTTAGTAACATGATGTTAGGGTCTGCAGGCTGCAGTGAATAGCGGACAGGAACAGCCCCAATAAACCCACCCTCCAGCTTCTAAGTTACTCAGTCTATGAATAGAATCCTACTGTGTAGGTATCGTAATGAAGGATTTTCTCCTGCTTTGAGATGACTGGTTGGAAGGAATTTACTTGGCTACTTGAGAGCGGTGTACTTCCGCACCACCTGATCAGCGTAAATACGACATCTCAGATGATTTGAGATATCTGCATTCGCGATATGCTCAATGAATTCGAGAAAGGGTGCGTTCTACCCCTTGAACATGGGCTTGGAGGAGGTATTCCTGCGAGTGGCGGGGAATCTATGGTGATTCACGTTTGAATTGTGGACAAATCCTTCTTATCGCAGGGGGGGACGCCTCGGACGGATACGTGGGTGAGCTAAACTTCTATCCTATTCTCCAAAAGGAATTCTCTCGTCGACTTCTCTGTGTGAGCTATTGGAGTCTACAGGGACAGCATGCTGTTGAACTTTGACGTTGCAACCCCCTGGTTCCGCTGGAGATCAGTGGTGCAGCGGCTGATGATCCTCGTCGAAAAAGGCGGATATTTGTTTTCTTGGCAGTTCCGTCAAAATTCTGAACTGTTGTCAAAACCTGCAATTCATATATTTCCTCGGAACTGTAACGTGCACGTTGCGCCGTCCAGGGCACGGGAGGAACAATGCTTGATTAAACAGCGTCAATTTTTTCAGCATAGCGTTAAAGTATCGATTCCAGTACCCCACTTCTTCACTTCCTGTTGGCAATTCTTCAAAAAAACGCTCCCTCGGGAGGGACATAATCTAAATCAATCGCCGTACGCTATCTGCTCTCTCTAACGAGTTCTATCTACGCCTCGCTCATAGCTAACTAGTTATGACTGAGAATACCGACTATGGATGTCAGTTGTCCTCCCCCCCTCCTAGAAAGCACTGGAGATTCCAATCGAGATGCTACGCACAAGTCTCTCGTGCCAAGGTGTTTGCAGTGTCAATGTATCCCCTTTGCTCTAACCCCTCACCACTACAAATCCCAACCCAGCGGACGTCAGTTAAACCAGGGTATCATCCCCTTGAATGCCATGCAACGGCAATTAAGCAAAATGATGTTTGCGTGAACGCCGTCTCATGGCATTCAAGGATACTTGGCTACCTCCATGATTGCATGGAGAACAGCAATATGCCCTTTCATCTATATAGTAGTTGATGCTACATCATCTCTAAGAGGTACCAAGGTATCCCACCCATGGTTCCAGTTGGGCATGCTCGTATTCTCCGACATATTGTAGTAAGCGCTCTAGCCTCTTTGTAAGGATGTAATTGTGGGAACTAGGCAACAGTGTAAGAATGACGGATTCAGTTGCGTAGGTAATAGTGGGTGCCTAACGCAACCACATAATTAGATAGATCACGATAGTTGGCTTCTGCTTCTACTTCCAATTGATCATCTGCTTTACCACCCAATTTACCATCGTACGTACGATATTTGTGAGACCATTCCGACAGTAATTTAGATCATTTTGCTAGGCTCTTCCGGCCACCCCCACGAAGGCCCGTACCTAGTAGGACCCTGACCCCGCCTATCATAAGGTGGGCTGCGCTAGACGTAACGTTTACTTCCTGATCTATCGTATAAATTTGTTGCTGATGCTTGTGGTGATCGCTGAGAACAGCTCTTGCCTACATCTATCTACTTTACATGGTGATTGCCACCTTGGTGCGGAGGTAGTGTTGAGTGTTCATGCGTTATGCTCGAGCCAGTTCGACTGTGCGCGCTTACGCTTGGCAAGCGGTAGAACTTGAATACGGCTGTAGCTCTGCCCAGGAGTTCGCGGCTACTGTACCTCCGTTCTTCCGAGAGTTTGTAGGTAAAAGCGAAACCAGAACTTGGTAGCGCTTTGATTACAGGCTTTCAGAAAAAATGGAGGTAGCTCAGGGAACGTTTCACCCGTAGATATCTGTACATAGAAATATTGCTTTCATTGGAATCCCTGTCTTCCGGTCCTGCTCCCCATTACGGACCGTGTTTTGTCGGGTACGATATTTGGAGAGAAATTACATTGGAACACTTTCGTATGTTTGATCAACGAGCATGAGTTCGGGCTGAATCATGCGGCGACTAGATGACCTCATCTTTGCATACTTTAAATTACTTGCTAGATGTCCCCAGTAGATTGACTGTCCAACGGCTGCACATCCCCTTACAAGAAATGTTCCTGTTTTGACTTCGAATTTTTCTTGCAGCTCTGGATGAAAATGCAGTAGCTACTCTATGACTCTTCTCGAATGGAAACGATGTCCAGAAACCCCCAAACTAGGGTCTTTACTGTGCAGAATGGTTGTTGCTTTGTGGGGGTTCCTGGTGGGTCTTCCCGTCTGCCAGTACAACCGTTTATTCTCGTTTCATCGAATCTTTCGATATTGGAACGGCTACAACCAATACAAATCACCGGTTACAAACAATGATGAAGTTTCAGGACGAAGCGGAGGCACAGCTTAATATATCGAGACATTGGCGTGACTTAGCAACGTCCACTGCAATAGTCTCAACGGGCAGAGTATCTCAAGCCTGCATAGGTTTTTAGACTTATCAATAATGTGCATGACTACTGTTCTTTGATACTCATAACGTGCTAGAGATCAACAGTGATGCGGTTACTTTAGCATGGTTTGCACGTTGGGACTAACACCCAAGTGGTCTGTCTGGGGGTGGCCAATCTGACGGTCGACCACACCAGGATTGCGCCAAGGGGCAAACCCAATATCACTGCTATCGTGCTGAATGCCCTTCCAGTAATGGGTATCCGCCAAGCCGAAAACGTAGCGAGCAGATGCCTTAGGTATTTCAGTCCAGTCGCCTCCCCATTCACCGCCCCTGACGACCGGCTCATCATCGAAATACGAAAGCTCCGACATGCAACTCCTTATATACATGTACTGCACTTCGAGTGCTTGCCCTACAGCACTCATCACCTTGTAAGTATTTGATTAAATTTTGAGACCCATCCCGGCCATCTCATTCTATCTGACATGGGCAATTTTGAGACAGCCATGTTATCTCTCAGATGCTCTTTTTTATTTGTTTTGGGATGTTGGGTGACGCATTGGGTCAACAACGACGATGTAGTGGATTGAAGCTATCGTGATGGCATGCGACCGGTCAATCCTGCCAGTTCCTCAGGCCTTTGTATCGTAGTACCTCAATATGGTCTGTGCTCATGGCTCCTTCCCTTAGCGCCCACACAAATTCGAGACTCTGCCGTACTGGCCTATTAGAGTGGTCCGCATGTGGTTTGCCCAAGCATACGGTATCACGCTCGGATGACATTAGGGCAGGAATCAGGATGCGGACCAGATATCTATCGGAGATAGTCCGGATTTTAAAGATCCTTGGATAGCAGTGACGTAAGATCGCGTCTGGTGCACGGGCTCCTGCCGTTTTTCGTATCTCATGATTTCGGACCTCCTCATCATCTCCATGGTTTCAGGGGCTGATCCTCCACGTTTCGTCTCACGACGGCGGCTATCATGAAGTGATGCGTTAACTATCGGGTCTGTAAGAATCTCAGACTTGGTACTAATTAAGAAATAAAATAGTATCCTGATCACGACGATGGCGTACTGCCACTGATTTGCCGTACAATAATACGTAATCGGCCCCCTTTTCTCATCTTTGTGTTTAACACTAGTATCGTGATCACGACGAAGCTAAAGACAAACCACGGCCCCAGCGTGATGGCTGAGTCCACTTGCACACACATAACACCAGACTGATGGAAGCCAACCCTCCGATCCACTCCCATTTTGGTCCATGAGATTTACGTAACTTTTCCAAAAGGAACTAACTAAACTCATCTCTAAAATGAGTGCCTCCGATCTCTTCCCCCAACTCACCAAGCTCAGCGAGCTCCACCTGGACTCTAGCGCCATACTTCTACTCAGCGTCACTATCCTGGCCTTTCTCATTCCCATCATCATCATCCTACCGCCAGTAAGCCCATCAACTAGCGATGCGCTCCTGCAAACGCACAACAAAGCCGGCATGAGGTCTCACAAAACCGCCAAGAAACCCGCGAGTAGCAACGCCCAAAAAGTGGAAGCCTTGACCATCTACCCCATCCAGCCGTGTCCAGGCATCGCGATATCGCGCGCCAAAATAAGCCGCGAGGGCCTGCAACATGACGGCGTATTTGCGCTCGCCCAGCTGCGGAGTCCCTTTCCCCTGCCCGGTACTGCTGAAAAAGTGAGTCTGGAAGAAGACTCGTCTTCCGGCAGCGAGGAAGACGGAAAAAAACCAAAGCAAAAGACTAAACCCGTCCCACCAGACCATAGCTGGGAACCCATAATGCCGGGCCAATTCCCCCAGCTCGCCCATCTGGGAGTCGACCTCTGGATCCCCGATGCCATGAAATTGCGGAAACAGGGACTCGAGACAGCCGGTGCCAACGGTGGTATTGATGAGGAAGAGGACGATGGCGTGTTCCTCGTTCTCCGCTTCCCTTGGCAGGAGCGCGGCTGGCGCGGTAGTTTGGCTTTTTTGGCTGCGAAGTTGAGGGCAGGCTTGTGGGCGCAGGCTGAGAAGGAGATTCTTATCCCTGTGGCGATGCCTGGGGAGCAGGATGTGGATGAGCGGGGGTATGTGTGGGAGAATTTGGAGGGATTGGGTTGTAGTAATGGGAGCAATGGTCAGAGGAAAGGTGGGATGAAAGTGCGAGCACTGAATATGTCTCGCGAGCTGCCGAATGAGTTGAGGCTGTTCCTGGGAGTTAGTAATAAGCTGGGACTGTTCCGGTTGGATGAGAAGGTTAAGAGGAATACAGAAGTGAGTAGACCAGGACTGTGTATTTGCGTCCCTCTTCCTACTCTGTACTGGTACTGGTCAAGCGACGTCGGGTACCTAGGATTGTAAAGAAGATCACTCGGGAAAAGGGGATGGTCGTGGGGATTGAGCTAACCAGATCACAGTATCCTATCGACGTACAAATCTCGGGCTGCTCTCAAGTTTCTCCCTCAGGCCGGGAGGCCGAGAACGAAGCCAGACCAAATATCATTTGTACATTCTCCCTTCCTTCCCGTCCGAAGATTGTATATGCGCTCTCACTAAACTTTTCCCGCAGTATCTCCATCCCCTAGCAGCCGCAGCCAATCTAAACAACCCAGCAGTATCATGAAATTAGAACCGGGGACATCAAACCTTCATAACCCGGCCCGTTTTGAGGTACAATGCGGTCCGCATGCCCAGCAATTGAGAGCCAAGCCACGCTTTTCCGAGACGGGCCGAGAAAAGAGGAGAAACGATGGCGATGCCAGGAAATTAGAGGACAGACAGGTAGGCCTTAACGGTGCCATTAAATTGCTGGAGCAACGCGACGATGGCGAGACGTGGGTAGCTGTCGGGATGGAGGTGGGAGCTTAGGACCAATCGCAGGCCTAATCACAACTGTAGAAGAGGTCACTATGTAGGATATATGAGAAGGACCGTAGATCGAGCGATAGAAACATGATATTATGAATCAATCATGAATAAAGGACCAAAGTAGAATAATACAGACTATCCGCCCCAGAACCTAATATAACGCTTCATACTTATCATCACTCATGCCAGTCATTCCCGCACGTGCGTCTATCCGCACAGACACTTCTGCCCTATACCATCAAGAAGCAGAAGGAAGCCCCCCAGAGCCAGAAGACTCCAAGCCTGAACCCTCTCCCGCAGTCTCTAAGACCCCAAATCCTTTTCCAACATATATCCCTGACCTCACTTGAAATCAGCCGCCGTAAGCGCCTGCACCATGGACGTACCCTCGCTGAAGCGGGTCCGGAAGATGCGGTTGGCGTTCTGGAACATGCCGTCCTTGAGGGAGACGACGATGAACTGCGAGCCCTTGAAGCGTGTCTTGATAAGTCGCCCGATATTCTGCGTGTGGGACAGGTCAAGCGCCGCATCCACCTCGTCCAGGATGTACATGGGCGCGGGCTTGAACTGCAGGAGAGCCATGATGAGGGAGAGGGCAACGAGAGATCTGTTGAGAAAATCGTTAGTGTCTCTTCTGTCACATGAGACAAAGAGACAAGATGCAGGAAAAGAGGAACACATGCCTTTGCCCTCCACTCAACTCAGTCAAACTCTGCTTCCACACCTTGCCTAAGCAAACCTTTACCTCCAAGCCCTCATTGATCGTCTTCCCCTCCGGCGGATCCAGCTTCGCGAAACTGCCCCCCGGCAACAACTCGGCGAAAATATTCCCAAAATCCCCATTCACCTTCTCCCATGTCTGCAGCAGCGCCTTCTTCTTGTAATCGTCAAGACTCACAATCGTCTCCTCGATCTTGCGCTTATCCCGTATGACCGTCCTCATCATGTTCTTCAGCCCGACCTCCTTCTTCTCCACGCTGTCAATCATGTTCATGACCTTGGGATTGATCTTCTTCTTCATCCCCTGGAAGCGCTCCGTCAGCGTGCGCAGCGTGGCCTTGCTCTCGGCGATGTTGCCCTGGCCTTGAGCATGGAAATCGTACGCAGTGCCGGCGCGGCCGAACTGGTCTTTCTCTTCGGCGATCCAGTCGTATTCCTCCTCGAGCTGGGCCACCGCAGATTTGGCCCCCTGCTGCTCCTTGTGGAACTTGTCGACCGTGTGCCCTAGCTTCTGCATCTCGAGCCCTTCCTCGGCAATGCGCGCTTGCTTCGTCCGGATCGTGTCTTCGAGCGCGCGCAGCTCGTCGTCGAATAACGTCAGCTTAGCGCGCTCCCCGTCCAACTGTGCTTGCACGGCGTCGTGGGTTTCTTGCAGCGCAGACCGGTCCTTTATCACTTGCTCGACATCTTCCTCGTGGGACTTGATGGCTAGCTCAACCTCTTGAAGCTGTTCCCTTGCCGCGGCCAGATCGCCCGAGACCTGCTCGGAATCGAGCTGAGCACTCTGCAACTCCTTCTGGAGCGTCTTGACCGCAGCCGAGTTCTTGGCCAGGGTAGCGCGGAGCTTATCCAGTGAAGCCTGGAGCTCGACGAGCTTGGAGTCCTTGTTGTTCTCGAAGTCGGCCATGTCCTTCTCGACCTGCTTGATGTGAGCATTGGCTTCGGCTTGGCGGGTCTTGGCCTCGGTGCTCTCGGCCTTGAGTTGGGCGATGGATTCTTTCATATTCTCGACTTCCTGGATGATGGAGGAGGAGGAGTTGCCGCTGACCTGGTCTTCGGCAAGTTTGGTCTCGTGGGTTTTGAGTTGGCGGTCTTGTTTGATTTTTCGGGCTTGGTCGAGTTTGGTTTTTTCTTTGGCGATACGGGCTTGGAGTTGAGTTAGTGAGGTTTGCTCGGTTTGTAACTGGCGGTTGATTTCGTTGAGTTTCTGGAGGGTGACGAGGACACCGCTTGAGGTGGGCGCGCTTCCACCTGAGAGGGTTCCTGAAGGGTCGTATGAGTCGCCCTCGAGCGTGATGCTTCTCATGCGCACGTTGGGGTCGAAGGTAACGCGCTTCGCGGTCTCAGCGTCGTCGCAGACCAGCGTGTTTCCGAAGACGAAGTCCATAGCAGCTGAGACTTCATCGTCATACCCCACGAGAGACAGAGCGAGGTCGACTTTGCCGGGTGCAACCTTCTGAGCGGTAGTGACGGTCTGGGACGAAGCCTTGAAGGCGGCAATCTTGTTCAGTGGGATGATGGTGACGCGCTTCCTGAGCTTGCCGTTCTGGAGCAGCTGTGTGCCTGTGACTTCATTGTCCACCACCACATTGTACAGACGGCCTCCAGCGCAGATTTCCAGAGCGGTACCTGCTCGCGTGTGGGCCTTGTCGAGGGTGAAGAGCTGAGCGACGAGACCTTTGACCTTGGAGCGATCAAAGTTGGGCGTAGGATCAGCGTAGTTGAAGTCGATGTTGGCTACTTTTCGCTTGAGAGCGTCGGCCTCTTGTCGAAGGGCTCGGATGGACTGCTGCAAGACTCCCTCTTGCTTGTACAA
>JAOYMO020061079.1:0-10950 GCA_025802455.2 Iodosphaeria phyllophila
TGAGCTTCGCGGCGGAGCGAAAAAACCTCACCTTCCATGCCGAAATTGCTGATATCGCTCAAGACCTCATAGTCCTTGGAGATCCTGGAAGAGTACGGCAGGTCCTCACCAACCTTGTTACTAACAGCATAAAGTTTACCAATAATGGATACGTCAAGTTTTCGTGCCAGAAGGAAATGGAAACAACAGACATGATCGAGATGAAATTTGTGATAGAAGATACCGGAATCGGGATAGAGAACGAGGTCCGAAAGCGGCTTTTCCAACCATTTAGTCAGGGCGATCCTTCGACGGCTAGGAAATTTGGGGGGACGGGGCTAGGCTTGACGATATCCAAGAATCTACTCGATCTCATGCACGGTAGAATCAGCCTGGACTCGATCGTGGGTGTCGGTACAACCGCAACATTCTGGATACCTTTCAACAAACCGCAAAACCCGCAGATGGCTTCCCTGGTGCAAATTGATCCTCTACCCGATCGACTACAATCTGAAATGAGCTGTGCGAGTTCCGAAGAACAGTACCATGTCAAGTCGCCTGATATCGATGCTAAAAATCGCCAGTCGGAAGCAAAGCTACCGGGAAAGAAAAATCCAACCTCTATAAATCATAACGGCATCGACAACGACATTTCCATGTCGGAACGAGGCAAGATCCGAGTCCTTGTTGTTGAAGATAAGTGAGTTGTGATGAGCTCAACATGATTGAACGTTTCGCAGCTAATCATAGCGACAGTGCTATCAACCAGCAAATTGCCATTAAGACCATAAAGAAACTTGGATTTCAGGTCGAGGCCAGCTGGAACGGCAAAGAGGCGCTCGAGTACATCGAGGCGTGCCAACAAGGGAAACGCGAGAAGCCGGATGTCATTTTAATGGATGTGCAAATGCCTCAACTGTGAGCTCATTAGACGAACCAAACTATCATATATAATCGTACTACGGCCAAAGCTAATATGTGTACAGGGACGGCTATCGAGCGACTCGACTCCTTAGAACATCCGAGAAATATAATGTCTACATGGATGAAATCCCCATCGTCGCCATGACCGCTTCGGCCATCCAAGGCGACCGAGAAAAATGCACCAAAGCCGGCATGGACGATTACCTCGCGAAGCCCGTCAAGGGCAAGCTCCTCGAGCGCATGCTAGTCCGATGGAGCAAAACTCGCCGAAGCCCGACCAGCAACCGCTTCATCGACCCCCAGGGTTCTGACTATTCTGAGCTTGGCGACCAAGCCCCCGAAACTGCCCAATCCCCTCTCCCCTTCAGCCTTAGACTGGAACCACGATCACCCACCACGCCGGAATCAAATCCGAATAATGCGAAGACTACCGCGGCGGCGAGCGAACTAAAAACGGATATGCTGACGCCGAAGCCGGGGACCGCGGTGGAGAACGGCAATGTTTTCCCCTTCGTGCCGATCGCGACGGGGTCTGCGGCAAGGCAGCTCGACACGAAGGAGTTGGCCAGCCAGTTACGCGTGGAGAAGATGCTGGATGTGGCGGGGGTAGGGACGATGTCGCCGAATACGCTGGCGATGAAGCTTTCGGAGGGGGACTCGCTGACGGAGGAGAATGTGCAGAAGTTTCGGGAGGAGACGATAAGGGACCGGTGATTTGGGAGAAAAGATTTAATGTGAATAAAGAGTGGTATTGCTTAATAGGCTAATATGTTGTGTATAATTTGTACGCTGCCTCGGAGTTAAGGAGGATTATACCGCCGGAGAACACGGGCATTGGGTGGAATCACGTGGATCGAGGTTCGTTTGCAGTCGCTTTGAATGTTGTGCACGGCGTCTAGTCTAAATGAACCATCGTGTGGGCGGGCGACTGGCGAGGGGAAAAGGCTGGATCTAAGCATTAGAAGGAGTTCCTG
Organism: Iodosphaeria phyllophila; assembly: GCA_025802455.2. NCBI lineage: Eukaryota > Fungi > Ascomycota > Sordariomycetes > Amphisphaeriales > Iodosphaeriaceae > Iodosphaeria > Iodosphaeria phyllophila. The sequence continues at coordinate 1,878 of JAOYMO020061079.1, forward strand.
CCGTGATGGAAATCTTTTATACGTAGTATTAATTTACCGTTATTCGCTTCCACCGCCTTGCGGCTTTGATGGAGGAGATCGTCAAGTACTGACCTATCGGTACTGGGAAATAAGGTTCTGGTGGATGGTGTTTACAAGAGGCTTTTCCTCGTGACGGAAACAAAATATTGAAGAAACTGCCCCACTATGATAAATGCAGGGGTTAGCGGGGGTAAGTGGGGCAAGGCGGGTCACCTATGTTAGGATTCCCGATACGTACCGAAGGCAAGGAAGCGGGGGCCCCGCAACCAACTGACGCAGCGGAGCGAAACCGGCGCGGAAGTAAGTTTTCTTTTTTTTTTTTCGGTTGCTCATGGGCTGTGATTCATCCCACTTTTGCGCCGTGCCCCGCGTTTTTTCCTTGTCAGGGGACCGGACCCGCGGGGTCGGGCCAGGGGGTTTGGCGAGGTAGGTTATGATTCTATTTCGACGTTTGTATGTTAAAGCCGTGTCGAGTGGTGCAATTGTGTTGTGTAGACAAACTAGATTCAGAAGAGGGAGAAACTATTCCTGACATCCCCATTTCTCCATTCTTGATTTCGTGCCAATCACCCATAGCAAAGAAGAGAAATAGCACAAAAAAACACAATGGCGCCTACAGTTCTGCACCTGCGCTCCGAGGACAAGCCGCTCGAATACCGGTCCGCGCTCACGCCGACGACGACCAAAGCCCTCCTTGACGCGGGCTACACGGTGCACGTGGAGAAGAGCCCGGCGCGCATCTTCGCGGACGACGATTTTGCTGCTGTCGGCGCAGCGCTGGTCGAGACGGGCAGCTGGCGCGATGCCCCCGCGGACCACATCATCGTGGGGCTGAAGGAGTTGCCTGAGGAGAAGTGTATGTGCCCTTACTAATTTCTCTTTTGCTTCCCATTCCTTTTCTTATCTTTGTTTCTCGTGTGTTCCGCTAAACCCTTTTTTTTTTTGAAATACTCACTGGGAGAAAAAAAAAAACAGTCCCCCTCAAACACACCCACATCCAATTCGCGCACTGCTACAAGTCCCAGCCCGGGTGGGAAACAGTGCTCGCGCGCTTCCCCCGCGGCGGCGGCACCCTCCTCGACATCGAGTTCCTCGCGGACCCGACCACGGGCCGCCGCGTCGCCGCGTTCGGCTACCGCGCGGGCTTCAGCGGCAGCGCGCTGGCGCTCAAAGCGTGGTCATGGCAGCTGGTGCACGCGGACGGCGCGACGCCGATGCCGGGGGTATCGAGCTACGACAACGAAGGGGCGCTGCTAGCGGACGTGAAGGCGGGTCTGGCGGCGGGACAGGCGCGGAACGGCGGGGCGCTGCCGCGGGTGATCGTGATCGGGGCGCTGGGACGGTGCGGGCGCGGCGCCGTCGACATGGTGCGCCTGGCGGGGATCCCCGACGACCATATCTTGCAGTGGGATATGGCGGAGACGGCGAAGGGCGGGCCGTTCCCGGAGATTGCCCAGAGCGATATCTTTGTTAATTGCATCTATTTGAGCGCCAAGATTCCGCATTTTGTGGATCGCGGGTTGTTGGCGCGCGAGGGGAGGCGGTTGACTGTCGTTTGCGATGTTTCGGCCGATACGACGAATCCGAATAATCCCAGTGAGTTTGTCTGCATTTTCAGTTATTCATTCATTCATTTTTTCATTTTTTTTCATTATCATTATCATTATCATTATCATTATTATAATTATTTATTTATTTATTTTCGGTTTTCCTCTTTGCACTTTGCTAAACAGAACAATCACCATCCCAAAAGTCCCCATCTACAGCGAAATCACCACGTTCCCTAAACCCACGGTCCCCGTCGAGGGCTTGTCGGACCCCCCGCTCAGCGTCATCAGCATCGACCACCTGCCGAGCCTGCTGCCGCGCGAGTCGTCCGAGTCCTTCAGCAACGACTTGCTGCCGACGCTGCTCAAGCTCGACGACTGGCGCAACGATCCCGTGTGGGCCGGCGCCGAGAAGCTGTTCCAGGACAAGGTGGCTACGCTGCCCAAGGAGGCACTGGAGTTGTGATCGGGGTGGGGTGGGGTAGGACGTGTGGATGAGCGGACTGTGAGATGGTCGACGATGATGGCGATGATGACGATGATGAGGTGATGAGGTGATGAGGTGATGAAGTGACGAAATAGACTTTCAAACGAGAGATAGAAAAGTGCCCGAGGAAGGGAAGCCCGCGAGTTCTCATAGATCGTGTGAAACAAATGTCTTTTTTTTTTTTGCATCAACTGTGCACATCTGGTCTACGGCCCTCACATTGGATTCGCCAATCTCCAACGGAATGTAAACCCAACATCACGCATCAACACCGCCCTCCATGATTTAGAATGGGGATGTGTGTTATTGTATATCATTTCTTTCTAGGTAAGGTCAGGATGACGCGCGCGGACGATTTGCGAAATCTCCTCAACAGGCCCACTGCCCAAGTGCCCCCCTCTCTCCTAGTTCCCAACAACAACAACAGCCTGGCAGACGAAGAGGAGAAAATGCAGGACAGTCGTGGAAATGCCCCGAAACAAATGAGAACGGGCCGCTCACCGCCCACCGCCTCTGCTGCCCTTCCCTCATCTTTCCTGCACATCAAGGTCGTTACAACAGCACAAAGGCTTAGTCATCCAGCCATCCTCTCTCATCTGACAATACCCCCTTCCTCAGTCGCTCATCTCCTCCTCCCTTCCCACGTACTAGCCAACAAACAAACCGACAGCAGCTTACAGGCGATCCTGCTTCCTCCGATCATTTCTCGTCCTCTTCAGAAGCTTCTTGAACTTCTTCTTCTTCATCTTTAGTTTCCGCTGCCTCCTGACGCTGATAGCAAGCATAGTGTCCCCCTTAGGAGCATCAGTAATCGCGCGCGCATTGTCCGCCGCAGCAGCAGCACCACCACCATGGCGAAGCTGGCCGCGCTGCAGCAGAACCATCTGTCGCAGCGCCATGCGCTCGAGGAACTTGCGCTGAAACGAGCGATCCGGAACCATGCGGGGACTGTGGGCGACAATGCTGACGTCGCCGTTGGGCTCGCGGGTCTCGTCGATGGTGAAGACGGCCTGGAAAGTGCGGTGGTGGGGTTCTGTGTCGACTACGGCCACTTCTTGCTGGTCTTCGGCCGCTGCGATTTCTGCCGCTGCGGCTTCGGACTCTTGTTGTTCGGCGGTCTGCAGCTCGTGGTGCTGGTCGATAATGGATGCCGGGACGGGAGGGGATTGGAAGGGTCGAAAGGGACCGGACATGGCGTTGAGTTGGCTGTAGATGCTGGACTCGGGATCTTGTTGGCGGCGGTACCATCGGAGGAGGGCCTCGCGGGCAGCTTCGCGGGCGGGATCGCGAGGAGTGGAGCCAGCAAGATCGGAAGAAGGGTCTTCTTGGGGAGCAGAAGCCGAGGCAGAGTTAGAGGTAGAGGTAGATGGAGAGGAAGAGGAAGGGGATTCGAGGCTGTGTACGGATTGCTCGATGGATTCGACGGCGCGCGAGACGGTTTTGGTCACATTGTCCTGTTTTTGCGCCTTGCTCCAGGGCTGGAAGATGGAGTTGAAATGGTCCTCTGTCACGGCGGTGGGGAAACCTTGTGTTACCGACATGGGGCGGTGCAGGGAGAAGAAGTCAGATAGTGCCAGAGCTGGGTTGGAAACAAGTCAGTATTAGTTTCATATCTCTTGCTTAGTCTCTCTACCTTCGGAAGTGTATCCTTGTGTAGTGTAGTAAACATAAACATACCATCATGAGGCACATTCTGGGTGCTAGGAACCAAAGGCAATGTGCCCTTGTTATCTGCCGCCGCGTTCTTGGCTCGTCTTCCTTTCTTCGCTCCACCAGTTTTTGTCCCCGCCGTAGTGGCCGCTGACCCAGAAGCAGAACCCGCACTAGAACTGCCCCCAGCGGCACCAGCAGCACCACCACCACCAGTATTGCCAGGAGCCGCAGCACCCGTATTAGATCCAGCGCCATTACTATTCGCTTTAGCGTTCCCACCCGCGCCCGATCCCGAAGCCTTGTTCTTTCCAGCACCCGCCGTTGGTGGCTCTCCGCTTGTCTCGGCCCCTGTACCTGCACCTGCACCTGCAGCAGAAGTATTCGACACTCCTCTTGTCGTTGTAGGCGGGCCATCGGTTGAGTTCTTCGGACTCGACGGTTTCGATGATGAGTAACGCCTCTGGTGCATCTGCTGTGTTCTCCCCACCAGCATCGCGGGTATACTGCTCATGCTGCATGCTGGCAGCTGGGCGCGACGAGTCGATGAGGGCGCCGCCGCCAGCACCCGCCGCACCGACGCGCGGAGCATCATGTCTGTCTGTGCCCGGCCGTCGCTCGGTATCGGTATCGGTAGGGGTTGGTCTCGGTGAATAATTCGCGGGGTTGGTGGAATATTCGCGGCTGATTTGGAGCTGTGGTCTTCCTTCCTTGTCGTCGCAGTACGAGCCAGGCAAAGACAAGAAACCGAAAATCAAAAAGCAGCAAAAGAGAAGGAATGTGCCTCTCCGACACACAGGCGCACACGTGCGTGCGGTAGGGGTGTCAAGAGTTAGTTGGCTGGTCGGTTGGACCAACTGATCAGCTTTCGTTGGTGCTGCCTCCAGATGTGTCACCTGCAGCAGCCCTTTAGTCTATCGGGACGAGATAGGTGAGGTGAATGCCGCTCCCTATCAATCACCTCGCCCTGTTTTGCTACGGTCGCCCCCGCTGCCACTATCTCGGATTGGGTTTGCTGCCTCTCCGGCCGTCCCCGCTAATCCAGGTTCGGAGCTTTGTGGGGGCTTCTTTGCGATGCTAACTGTGTACTGTGTAACTGTGTGCAGAACCTCCTACGGGGGATGCGGACCGAGGCTTGCTATTGTCAATGCATCAATGCGAATACCCCATGGGAACCCGCCTTGTTTCCCCACTCAAGCGGGAAACAACAATTGCGACTCCTCATATCTAATATCTCAATGGGCTCTAGTATATGAAGGTCGAATCTCGAGATACTTGACAAGCATAACTAGAACTTGGGCAAGGGCCATGATGCTGCATTCCATCTATTTCATCCATCGTCTAAACTACTTTCCTTTAGAGAGGCGATGATTGGGATCCCGTTTACCTCAGTTCATGGACCATCGGACTCTGGGGATCTGAGGATGTTCTCAATATGTCCGTAAAAGGATTGTATTTTCTGCTGGTGTAACCTCTATTGGTACCGGTATCTGACCATTTGCGACCCGCTTTCACATGGATCAAGGGTCAAAATCTAGCAGATATCTCCTTTTTTATAGCTTATATCTGTCATATCTCGTACAATGTCTTGTTACGACTAATATTCGGAGCACCTCGAACTCATGGCCATGTATACAAACTAACCACCCGAATATTCGATCGCTAATCATCTCGAACGAAGCTTGAGAAGAACTCTTCACACTTTTATTGTTTATTTATTTATTTATTAATACTCATTGCACTGCGCTGGTTGTGCGCGCCTATGTACTTATGCGAAATCTTGGAGAAGGAAAAATCTCGTAGGTGCCAAAACCCCCTAACTCTTCACACAAAGAGGTATGTCTCACGTCTATCCTAGTGAGCTAGAATACCATACCCGCCAAAAACTGAGATATCCACCTAATTCTTGGCCACTACCGATACGGGCGTCTATCCCCAAGTCAGCTCATGTTTGGCGTCCACCACCCCATAATGCCAGGTAAGAAGTACGTACCGGTAGGTATTGCTTGAAAATCAGAGGGTTCATCACGGGCATCGGCCAGTTCTCGTCCGTCGCGATCTCGGGGTAGCTAGTCACAATATCGACCTGACTCAAGGGTTAGAATCCTATCAACTGAACATTGGCACCGACATGGCAATAATTACCTCGTCGACGATACGGTTCATCATGTATCGGATATGGCGCTTGGCCGATTCCAGTCCAGACAGCGTGCAGGGATAGGGCCCTGTGATCTGCAGCGGCTGCCTGGGGGTTGGTCGAGAACGGCCGCGATAAGAAGCGGTGCTACTGACGGGGGTCACGACTCCGGAGACGTTGTCTTCTGTCTCGGGCGTCTTCCCATCGCCTATCAGCTTGGGTGCTGTTGCTCGAGTTAGCGGTAGCATCAGGATATCACGTGCAAGATCATCATGGAATCGAGTCCAACCACATACCACCAGGTTGCCCGACGACCTTAGCAGGACCCAAGTTCTTCAATCCGTCGTCCACGTCGTTTCCAAGTAGTTGCAACGTCTTATACAGATTCTTGTAGTCGAGGTAGGCATCCTGGAGAATGGTCGTGTAGCCACCAACGTTCTCGTACACCAAGGGGCTGATCTCCTCGCCCATGGCCTGGAAAGTGCGCAGAGACGTGTATCGTGTCAGCACGGCGTGGGTGCGCATGGGCGTCTTCGCGACGAGCTCGGGAAACTTAATGGCCGCCGCTTTCAGGGTCTCGAGGGTCCAGTCCTGGCCGGCTTTGTTGATTCGTTAGTCAATGTTGCCCCAGAAGTTGCGCAGATCGTGCAGACATACGCTCTTTCAGGTTCTGACCACCACCGGTCCAGCTCACGGATATACTGGTCTCGTTTTGCTTCATGATGTCCTCCGCAGTCTTGTCGACGTGACCTTCTGCATTTCCTTCTATTCCTTTCACGGCGTTTGTCAACGTGATGGCGGCGCTGATGAAGTTAGATTATCGACCAGGCATGTTTGAAGAACCCTATCAACTCACTTGACGGCTAAGTTGTTCGAGTGCTTGCTGTCCTCAGATTTAATGGTGATGAGGGCGTTGAATTCTCCACCCTCTTGGAACCCTAAAAGAAACAGTGTGAGCACAGGTCGGATTACAATTACAACAACGGGATTAGTACTTTCAATAACATACCAGATATAAACGAGTCTCCATAGACTTTGGTGAAGTTCAAGGGGCTTACCCCGGTGATTGGGGAAAACTTGGTCAAGGACGAGTCCATGATAACCTGGTTGACGACCTTCACCGAGATGAGGAATGACACGGTGCTCTCCTTGATCTTGTCTGAATTCACAAATTCGCCGTTTCCAGTGCCGTCTAGGAGTGCGCCGGCCTTGATGCTCACTGCGCCGTTGATCTGAGGATCCCGGTAAGCAATCGCTCAAGTAGCATATCCTCGTCAAGGGGTTCATGTCACTCACGTTCAGGGCATTGGTGACATCGGACACTTTGTCAATCATGGTGGTCTTGTATGTCACCGACTGAGCTACGCCCTCCGCCTCGCTGACTAGGAGGTTGTCCTTGGATACCGGTGAGCTATCGTCGGCAATGACGGAATGGTCGACGCAGAGCTGTTGTGTGTATGAGTTGAAGCCTATGTGGAGGCTCGGTCAGTCATTGCGTCCAATATGCCATGGTATTCAGAATTCTACGTACCGGAGCCCAGCCTCATGGAGCTGTGGTAGGGAGCTAGTAAGGTAGTCATGTTGAAGAGTTGGAGTGCTGGATCAGCTTCAGCGCTGACTAGGTCAAGGTGTGGTTCTAAGTTGACGATACAACAGAAGGTAAGGCCAATCAATGATGATGTATTCAGATGGAAACTTGCGAATGGAAGTGAGGGGCAATGGGGTTATATCCCGTCCATCGGATCCGTTATAGAGGTTCGATGAAGTAAGCCCACGTCGTTGTATGGTGGACCAGCCCCTGAGAATTTGGCAACGGACTTCGTACCTAGCTAGCATCACCAAATCTAGATCTGGCCACGCTGCACACCCCAGAATCCGCCGTTAAGTGTTTTCAGCTCTACCGGTATATGATGCGTCAAATCATCGTCACTCGCACGGCTTTTTTCGGGACTATTGCGCACCGAGTTTCTCCGGGGTCCGGACCATTGCTCCGCACCGGTATGAACTTGGAGGCGTGCTTCCGCACCCTCATCACCCGTCCACAGTTCGTGATGTGGAAGGGTCCTGCATTAGGTCGCTGGCCGGACTGGTCCGCAGCTGCGCGGACGGCTCGGCACGGTACGGTACGGCGCCCACGGCGCCGCACGCGTGGCTACCCTGATATCACGTTGTTGCACGGAAGCTTGCGGCAGCCAGCGAAAGCCATTAACCAGCCCGTGAGCATTGCCGCGAAGTTCTAAATGATTTTGAAATGCTATGCCAAGTCTACACAGTATTGATTTGCATCGCTATCAATGTCTGCCGGTAGTATATGCAAGAGACCGGCCACGTTTCCAGCTCCGCCAAATGGGACCCTGGCGCCACCTCCACTCACGTTTCTTTTTCCATAGTCGTGAACGGAACCGCGTCGAATGCACGCGGGCAAAAGCTACTGTGTGCTAGTGCAATCCAGGGGAGAGTCCACTGCCTTGGAATCGTTCCTGAGTGGCGGGCTGAAATGATCCCGGTTCACTTGGCTCAGCAGATCAGGGGTGAGGTCACGATGGAGTCTAGATTTTTTTTTGGCGCATATCGGCCGCATCCAGACCCAAGAAACCCCCTACCCTTGGCTTTGGGGATTCCCGGGCTCTCACTGCAATATGAAAGAGGCTATCAAGAAAGTATGAATCAATCGCCTCGATTTCGTTTAAACCTATCCCATGACCCTCGTGCATCTTGACGAGTTGATCTCCCATCTTTCTCCAAACTTGCAGGTCGAGACAGACCCTCCTAACCTCCCAGTCATCCAGCAATACCCACCAAGATATCGCCATGGCTCTCATGATAGCCCCCTACAACAATGCCATGCGGCTTGGCATGGGGTAAGTTGATGGTAGTTTCCCTGGCAATAGACCATACCCAACTGACTTGTGACAGATTCAACTCCTATACCCAACAGCTATGTGTCAACGACGCTGTTATTCGGTCTAACAATTCGAAAGCGCAAGAATCAGATCTCAAATTGACGGGAAATCGGAAAGCGATTGCCGGTACCGAGCAGAGCGCAAGTGTCACACGCACGGATGGTGAAGTCAGCCAGACGGTGACTTGGACGTCCAAGTTTGTGGATCGTTTGTCAGAAGTGACTGATTCGATGAACATAAGCGGTAAAGTGGTCCTTTGGTGTCATTCCACATGTAGAAATCTAAATTGTGGTTTGGCTAACAAAACATAGGTTCCCTCGAGATTAAG
>JAOYMO020061267.1:0-40682 GCA_025802455.2 Iodosphaeria phyllophila
GACGCTTGAATTTGGATTGACCGTGGTTTGGCTCTGGGGCGTGTCACTAGGATTGGTAACAGTAGCGCGCTGGCCCATGGGTCAAATTGGAGTGTTGACTTGTCGAGACGCTATATTTTTGATACGGTCGATGTGAACAACTCACCGCTGCCGCTAAGATTCTCTACCCAACGGCTTGGGCCTCAGAAACGGAAAAAATATGCCAAGACCATTATCTACCTGTCGAGAAGCCGAGTCACTTATTGTGTACATGTATATTTATCCCTTACTGATTTTCAATTGTTGGCATGACAGGCCTTTCCTGTGGCCAATTTAGCCTGGCTAACAACATTTTCTGAAACACGAATAGGATTGGTATATTGAGTGTTCCCCCGCCTCTATCTGGAAGCATGGCTGACAGGACGAATGTTCTGCTTCGTGCGACCAGTCCCGCTATCCACGGTACTCGACCACGAGTATCGCTTCTTGAATTTACGAATAACCGGAAAAAGCAATTGCTATTGTTCATATAAGGAGGTTCAGACCGAATTGATATTTTTCTAGCGTATTGATTGTCTTTCAGTCGTCCCTTACAGTAGTAGAAGTAGCGACCTCTTCAAGGGTACAACAGTAGTCCTCCAATGTCCCCATTTCTCACAAGCCCCTGAGTTTCTATCGTTGGTTGCCACCCACTTTACTTTATACCTTTACTTGTCAATAAGAGACGAGGCCCAACATTGAAAGATCAAAGCCTCATGCTTCTATCGATGACAAAAACACTCACGCGAGCATTCCGTTTGGAAAAAAAACTCTTCCATTGCGAAAGCATCAACGTATATCACCACTCCGTCGGACACTCTGGTATACCACCCAACTTTTAAATCCTACAACCCCACGAAATGACAATTAATTCGAGTCTACCAAATGAAAATATCAAAATCTATCCATATCTACAGGCTCCAGGCAGGTCTTTGAATTGCAGCTAGCCTTGCTGCCAATGATATAAAGCCGTATGCCTGTCCTGTGTTACTTCGAGACCCCTGTTGCCGGTACTTTCGTCTCGTCCTTCTTGCTTAACCACACCTTTTTCTGTTATAATTTAGTTGACTTTCTCGCCTGTCCAGAGGCTGTAGATATGGATAGATTTTGAGATTTTCATTTGGTAGACTCGAATTAATTGTCATTTCGTGGAGTTGTAGGATTTAAAAGTTGTGTGGTATACCATAGTGTCCGACGAAATGGGGTGTCCGACGGAGTGGTGATGTACGTTATGCTTCACGACAATACATTCGAGAGATAGAAGCATCGGTTAGGTCCAGAGACCCGATTGTATACGGGAAGCTAACCCTTCACTCGACTATAGCTGGTAACGATGGGCAAGCCTCTTCCTAGTTCTGGTAACCCGCATTGTAGGTCACATCGTCTCAGATATTGCATCATTCGTGTGATACCCGAAACATCCGAACAGCATTACGAGATAGCCAGCATAGATTCTTGCAACCTATTCATTTCGAACATACTTGGAAAGATAAGCAGCAGGTATACATGAAACGAATACAAAGCATGACCTAGTCCGAACCACGATCTACAGTCGGGTTGGCCACAATTATTTTGATGCTTCTCATGGGCTTCGAGGCTGAAATTTCACTGCTTCCCGGGTCATTTCACAATGCAACAGACTTGTTACTGACCCCCCTCGGTACTCTAAGTCGTTCTTTTGGTGGGTGACATCCCGTCAGGGCTGGAAGACAGAGTGGTCTGAGATCTGATGTGGATGCCGAGCCAACAGCAGCCTCAAAATCTCGCCCGGTCAGGATCAGCCCGGAAGCCACAGTTGGTCAATGCATAGCGAGAACTTCTTCTAGTTGAGGAGTAGAGGATTTGCGTTCTTCTCGTCTCCGTTCTGTGCTTCTGCTCGCTGAGTGGAAACCGGAAAACACTGTAACGCAGCGGTACGTCTACACATCATTCTGACTCCCTTACTATGTAGCTCGACTCGATTCCCGAACTAACCGGGGGAATGGCAGTCCATAGAAGAGAAGACCTTCAAGCTCATTTTGAAGAAATGAAAATCGACATGAGGTAGGTATTAGGACTACAAGTATTGACCATGTCGACATTCCATCTCTGCCCCTAACAAGAGGGATAGTTCCGTCCTTTGGAACCTGGCAAGTTCACACATGGTGCGGGGACTATCTTCTCGGGTTTCCAAGATTACCGGACTGGTGGTGCATCGAGACAATTTAATATCGTCCACACGCAAGCCTTGTAGGGGTAGCAATGGAGATTTGGAGATCATAGATTGGACCTCCGTTCGGTACGCCAACCATTGGAAATACGGCTTTTACTACGGGTATTGCGCGCAAATCCTGCTGCGACTAGCAGGGTATGTCGCTCTCAGATGAACCGAGAAACCAACCAGAAGTTAACTAGCGAAGGCGCGTGAGATATCCCTGTTGATGTCCCCTACACTGTGAGAAGACGCCAGTATGTACAGTACTTCTTGCGTGGGTAAGACCTGCAGCGAATTAAGTGGTAGATATGTACTGTACCCAATATTTGGCGTAGCTGGCGTCTTCTCACAGTCTGGGGAATATTTCTCCACCAAACTAGACAGCGTCTGCAGCACATCTCCGCCAAGGACCTGGGGCTTTGGACCTTGAGAGAAGGATTGGAAACCATGGGCCTTGCTGGGGAGGGAAGGCTCGTGACTGCATTCCCCGCATCTATGGCCTGCCTCCAAACAGGGCACGGCCATCAGCTGCCGCTGCTGGTTCTTGTTCAAAGCTGAACCAATTGCCACGATTAGGGGCTATTCGTTTGCGTCAGCTGGGCGACTTTCTTCAAACAACTTTCTCGTACTTGAGCCTACGGTCGGTCAAACAATATTTTCAATCATGATGTACCGAGCCAGGCAGGAAAATATTCGAGTCGGACGATCAGCCAATGCCAATTGTGGCTAACCGTCCGACTCAAACATTGGTGAGAGACTCCGACCAGTTTGATTGGCTTGGGCTGGGGGAAACCACTCACGTCTTCGACGAGAACGAACATGAAGGTTACTATGTTTCTGACTTACGAAGGGGCAAGTTGTCTGACCGTGTGCACACAGCCCCTTGGTTCTCGGTTCGCTTACGTTACGAACATGATGATAAACCTGGTAGAGAACAACGCAGGCATTGCTGGGAAGCTACTCCGCAAAAGCGATGCAGATATCATGCCAGCCGGCTAGCTATGTGCATTTGAAAGGATATCCCTCTCGTTGTTCCTTGCTATTATTGATCGAGGCCTTGGCGAAGAGTACGATAATCACTTGGAAACTAAATTGTCGTCAAAAACTCCAAATCAGAGTCCCAGCTCCACTCAGTTGACTTATGTCTGAGTAGTATGGAACAACCCAAACACATTCAACTTAGAACAGGGGGGATTATAAGAATGACGCGGTGGATATCTCTTGCTAATCCAAAACCGGTGAATTTTGTCTTAGGTTGCTACTAGAATTCTAAAGAAACAAATCCGTAGCAAGTGTACAGGGCGTTCTCCACTCCGCTGTCGTCATAAATCCTACCTGCGTTCCTCCGAAAGTCTATAGGCGGAGAAACACTTGGATTTGGTAGTGTCCCACCCATAGACTTTTGGAGGGACGGAGGTAGCTCATCCTCATAAACACCAGCATCGCTACAGTATAGTACTCAAGGTAGGCGAAAGGATCCACGTCATATCTACATAGTAGAGAAGGATGGATGGATGCAGAAGCTTGGACCTTGGCAAATACCAACAGGCAAGGAATCTATCTATCTACCTGCATTTTTGTGATGTGTGTTCAAGAGTGCCCATCCCGATATTAGTGCTCGCTTCGCCCGAAGTGCTTTGACAATGCACCGCCGTGTGTACTTTTCTACACAGCATTGGCTGTCAACCAGTTGGGAAGAAAGTAATACACATAGCGGTTCATTGTCAAAGTACTTCGGGTGGAGCGAGCACTGTCTCTAGCTCCATATTCAGTGGCCCCTGTTCGGTATCGCCAATGATCAACACCACTGGCAGAATCCCCAGATGTCGGCTAAATTAAAGACAGCCCCAGAAGTCTTCCGCCGCTGAGGTGCCAGGGTGCATGATGGTGCTTTCGCCTAGTTCGAATCGTCGATTGCGTCCGGCTTCCGGGACGGAAACCCCACGATACCTGACAGGGCTGTCATGACTTAGGCCTGAGACCATTAGAATGCATGGCTTGAAAAAAGAAAAATCTCCGCGACAATGTCTGTACGAGAAAGTTGATAGTACTGTACTGACATGGAGCCCCACCTTACTGACCACCTACACAGTACAGTACCCACCAAGCCACCCAGGTGGTGTTCTGGGCGGATCAATGTACCGGTAATCAGATCCCAATTGGGACAAGTTATATGCACTTTTTCTTGAGAGGGCTGTTGCAATTGAGAAACCGTGTGCCAATATCCTGCAAATAAACCAGCCACAGAGGAGCCAGTAGTGAAGGACCAAGAGAAGGAGGTTCTCGAAGAAAGGAATAGATCTGTTCTGGGTAGAAGGTAGCTGTCGTAGGGAGACGCAGACAGGATATTTCAACAACATGTGCATTCATTATCAGGTAGATCCTTCTGAAAGTCTATATGTTCTCCATTTAAATCATGCATTTAGTTTCACAATCATTCAATGAGTTACGCGGGAGTTGGAGTTGCTTGTCCAAATGTTTTGTTTGCCTAAACTCGGAACGTTCATGAGCATTATTGCATAGGCCCGCCTATGACATCGCTTGGGTGGCCCATAAGGTGGTGGGGTTCCACGTTGGCATTGCCAATCACATGAAATTGAGTTGGTGATCGAGATATACTCAACTTAGTACATATTCATTCTTAGTTTCTTGCGATAATTTCCAGGCGGTTCAACATATTGTTGTCTTTCCGAACAAGGCTGTCAAGCTACTGTAGCTCGTGGGTTGTGCTGGGATCTGTTCCACAGTTCGCTTTGGCTTGCGATCCTTATGGGGTAATAATACAAGTGATATATGACACGGCCTTAAAAGATAGCTAAGGAAAGATAGTACCGGCCCTCCGGAAATCCCTATCGACCCCATTTCCAGCTGTGCAGCTAAGCGGCTCTATCCTACCTGTATAAGTCCGCCTGGCTAACGGCTTTAGCCAGGCGAATTATCCTATAAAGCCGTTTCGTACATCGTCCAGGGGTGCGTGTCTTCACAAGCAACAATGGTTGTGGAGGTATTTCACGAAAACTGGTCCATGCTCACACCTGAAAACTAAGCACTGATGTTCCCAGTACCACCCCCTGCCTGCCACGGGAATATGGCGTTCCCGGCCACGCAAGTTTTGTTCTTCACCATCTTTTGCTGCTCGGTCTATTGGACGTTACAGAGCATAAGCCGGCATGCTTTGGAAGGGACGCAGACGCGGATGCAGCTGGCTGAATTGCAAATGTGGCCGACAGGTTTTCCTTCGCCTTCCGCCTATTCATCCCACGGTCTCACTTGAAGCTGCCATGAAGTTGTTCTTCAGCCGCTCAGATGTCTCTTGGCAATTGGTGCAACTGGCACACAGCACTAGAGCTTTGTCGAATACCAGTATGCATTCAGAATCATTGGGCATTCTTCTCCCCACTTTAGAATATTCCTGATCTCCCTGCTTCACGCTTGTGCACACTCGAGAATTGTGACACTCCGTTGACTGCATGCATGCATGCAGACATTTAGGGCAGTCAATCAAAAGCACCAGAAGTGGAGATACCCATGCAATGAGACAAGTCCGAGTTCAGAGGAGTAGTTGAATGATCTTTCTTGAGCCAAGTTTGAACCATGTATTGACCACTATCATTCTTATCATTCTCCTCATGGATTAATTTAGTATCTTTCATCTATCCGATCTGCAGCGCTAGCGATCTCGAAAGATTGGCAAAGAGAAACCAGGTATCTATTGAGCGTCCATGCGACAAAGTGTAGACAACTTGGCGCATTGGAAGAAGTGACTCGACGCTTGACTATTGTGGCACGGGGTTAGATAATTGCTTGTCGAGTACGGAGTAATACACAGCACATCCCACTCAACCCCGGATAATTTTGGGGATTCTGGAATTGTTCTGTTGGGGGTCGTGGTGGTGGGGGAGGAGGGGGTTGGTGCCGATCATCTTCGCTGATGAACCACGGCCCGTTGCACTTGATCTGGTTGACGCCCGACAACAGTCCACCAACCGGGTAGGACGGCAGGGCCTGTGGACTTCGCTGCCGGAAGGTTTCACGAACGAACAAATGTGGAAATACCTGTAAGTGATGGATTATATCTTCACCATAGTCTGAGTACCGATATTTTAGAGCATTAGTGTGGTTGAAAGAATATCTGATTATCAGGCGATCTACTTTTCGATACTTACTTTGTATTTGCCGGTATGAGCCTTGCCACAGATTGGCAATTTGTAATGCATGATCATTGCAGAGAATTTGCGCTCGGACAATCCTCTATTCTCTCCATCTTGTCAAAATGGGCTTAGGGACACTAGCTTCACTAATCAGCGACATGCAGTCAGAGATGGCACCAACCAGCACGATGGCGCGACCGAAGCTGAACGGCCTGCTGCTCTCTTGCCGTCTTTTCTCCATGTACTATGTAACCAACGCAAGCTTTTTCCCAGCTTACCTATTCTACCTATGTGGGAAGTGGGTGGGGACGGTGACGCCGGACGACCTCATAAACAACGCAACATTCGTAAGTAAACATGATTTTACCAGCGTGTCGGTGACTGTAGAGTAAGTGGCACGAAACCTTAGAAAATGCCAGCATCAAATCTCGAGAGCGATGGTTATTTTCCTACCTATTATTACTCCTAGTGTGGGAAGAATCTCTCAGTCGCCGTTGGGTTCTTACGTTAAAATGCCACAAGGATTTCTTTAATCACCCTTCCTGATCAAAACTGGCAGCGAATAGCTGCTCAGAAACAATCTCCATACGTACTTGAAAGTGCGGCTCATTACCATACTGTATTTCACGGTTCACTCACTACGGTAGGATGTTGTGTTGGCATTCTTGATGTTACACAGTACATGATACTACAGTAATGCACTCCCCCGTTACTCCGAAAGTCTGCATACAGCTTAGCACATGAAGCACCTTTGCGACCAGAGCGATGGTATCTTGACAAGAGTGAGGGAATCCAGAGCAGTTGATCTTCGCTTCATTTATGCTATCTCTTGAACTACAATACAGGCCACGAAGTATCTGCACTCAATCTCTTTAGCTCTATCTTCTTGTCTATCCCCGTACGCTGGCTCAATGTCCTTTGCCCGTTGGGCCAGTGTCTTGAAATTGCCGAGTGCTATCCCTCATTGGACGCTCTGGTTGAAAAGTGCTCTCGGTGTCTATGCAGACGTTCGGAGCAATGGAGGTCGTATCCTTCTAGACCTTGATTGGTTCAATTAACCAGACAGAACTGATGGTTGTGGCGAGCTCATAATCTTCGCAACTACCCAGCTCCCCTGCAGAAGTTCCCCTGGTAGAAGAACAACACCGGATTATGCGAGATTGTGTCCACTCGAAGGAGTCAACAATTCGGGACTGTAGTGCCTCTCAAAAGCTTAAAATGTCCATTGCACTGATGTTGGCGCTTTCTTAGGCTGCATCACCCTTGCTTCAGTCTTGTTGGTCAAACTGGCTAGAAGGTGATACCGTAGCCACCCGCGTTCGGGTAGCCTCGTACGACCGAACAGCTGGCAAATGCTTCTAGAAAGTCGTTCAAGACAGGATGATGGGTTTGCATTCTTAAAACGTGAAGCTACCGGCGCTTAGCGCCTTTTATCCGATCGACGACAGTAGTTACAGGCCAATTGGTATGTTTTGTTCATCAAAGTAAATGTGATGACCATGACTTTCCATGATAAACTTACACAAAGCTCAAAGAAAAGACGAAGCGTGCGATTTCGACGGATGAATGATTTACATTGCTTATAGCGACCCCATTATTTATCCTGACTACCCCTCTCCTTGTTTTAGGGGAAAGGGTGACATCTGAACTGTCATCTACCGTCCATCCCATCCAAGTTTGACGATATCGCGATAGGGTGCCTCCCTGAGTGAGGGCAAAAGGGGGATACCACCTGATACCTGTTAGTATTCTTTCGATAACTTAGAACTTGGAGCACATTGTTCGGGGGCAAATCCATGATGTGTCGAAAATAACCATATGCTGCTAACCTTGACCACATAAGCTATGGATTGTCAAAACTGCATTTGTACAATTTGACGGTTTTTTTGATGTTGTGGAATGGATATTTCCTCAATCAACTGTAAGGCAAACCATCCCTTTAACATCAAGCAGTTGGTTATTTAAACATACAAAAGAGATACCACAAGACGCCACGCAACACTGATGAGCGTTTGGTGGCTTTCTAAGGTTTGAATACTGTACATAGGCATCTTGACTGCGTGGGGGGAGTGGCCATGCTGGTATCAGAGGTGCAATCCTAGAAAACAATTGGATCATTGAAAACCCAGAAAAACCGCTCAGCGGTATCTTTCGCATTTGGCCCCCTCTTCGTTGCTGTACAAGCTGGCGACTTTTCCTGCGTCCGATGCCTCGCTTAGGAGACACTACTGGTGGTAAGGAGGAGCGATGAATACACTGTGTTGATGTATCCATATTCGCATAAAAATTTCGGTGCAACGCTCCTTGTGATGGCTGTGGCGGACAGCCTGCGGCCGGTGGAATATCTTGCACACGCTTTTCTTAACTCTGCATTGCGTGCATCTTGTCTGAGCAAGCACAGAGAGACAGACGGCAGGCAGACTTGCCGCTTTGCACCATGCAGATCAGAGGGGTAGTTCGGCTTCGAGCAGGGTACAAGGTGCGAGGTGCCCATGGTCCCTCCACAATATTCCTCACCCATTGATTGATCCAATGAAAACGGAGTGGACCGCGAACAAGGGGCTTGTGGAGTACCCTAGTCCTCGGCCGCCCACTAGCCTGCTCGCGAATGGACTGATAGTCGGTCATCGGTTACGCTGGGGAGCGTTGTACGGTGATGTGTAGTAGCGCAGCGGGAGGAGCTGCTCCATGGTCCATGGTCCGTGGATCCATCCCGTTTCTGCTGCTGTGTTGCCTTCGCCATAAAGCACCAGTAACCCCCACCCCGCGCCTCGCCCCAGCTGGAGACCACTTTTTGACTTTCGATCCATCGCATCAGCCCAACAGCGACCAACGACGACAGCGTTGCC
This sequence comes from Iodosphaeria phyllophila, assembly GCA_025802455.2. Taxonomy (NCBI): domain Eukaryota; kingdom Fungi; phylum Ascomycota; class Sordariomycetes; order Amphisphaeriales; family Iodosphaeriaceae; genus Iodosphaeria; species Iodosphaeria phyllophila. The sequence continues at coordinate 9,213 of JAOYMO020061267.1, forward strand.
CTACCTCCACGCCGGCTCCTTACTAGTTGACAACAGGGACCCGGCCATTTTTGCTGCCACTCAACCGATAACTTTTCCAAAACTACTAACAGACAAGTCACACGGCTGTGCGGCATCGTGTGTCCTGTGTTTCCGCCAGTCAAACCGAAGCAAAATTCTGGAAGCTTGTAGCCTTCCGTTGTCGCATCGGCGGACTGTAACCGCTTCACTTGTAAACCGCACTAAACGGTCACGTTTTGTTTATATTCATCGTTTTCGTTCCATCTTCCGAATACTCGCCACCAAACAATAGTTCTTGGCATTTTGCAGTTTTTTTCTCTCAATTTGTGGACCTTGATAAGTTATATGTTTCAAGCGTAATAACTCTAATAACGAATATCTACTTGTATCGAATTATTACAGTTGGTGGCACTCAGCTTGAAGAGGAAAAAGGGAGGTATGTAGCTGCATGACAATTTTGTTGTTGTGAAATTTGTCTCGAGCCCGTTCGCACCCATCACTCATTCAGTCGTACGATATTGCCACCCTCTGAGCGGGGAGTGTCTGCTGGCGGCGGTTAAGGATCGACCTTTTATACTATGATATGCCCGCCTCTTGAGGAACCAGATAGGCCCTCTGATAGTATGATGGTCATCCTCCCAGCCAAGGGTTGGGGCCGGCCGAAGGAACCATGAGTATAACACCATCGTGTTCAACCCTCGAATGGTTTACCGGCTCCGACCTGGCTGTCACTCGTTCTCTGTTTTTAAGGTCTATATTTGGTGCATTAGCATAGCTTCTTGTCTGTTTTCGATATAAATTGTCAAGTGACCTACGGCTAGCCTCTTCGTCCATCTTTTGAATGTCTTTGCGAGTGCAAGGCGGATCTACGATTTCATGGCGTTATTCTGCTTGGGAGCGACCTCGCGGCGATACCGAGGACATGTATACAGCCATAAACTGACCATGCACTGACAAAGTTAATAGGATCCAGCCTCGATATTTCTTTGCCTTGTCGACTGTACGGGTGCTCTATACTGTGAAGCTATTGTGTTTGGAGGGCGGACTAATTACCCGGCTGGCTAATGTTGGCCGTGGCGGAAGATCGAGGTCGAATTTCCCTGGATTGTCTAACAAGAGCTCCCGGCGCATCTAGTACCATGTGGTAATCCCATCTACGAATTGGCGCTTTCGAGGACTTGAAAGCTCGGAAACACCCTTGGGATCTGAGGTGCACGGAGCTCACTGCCCTAGCCAAGTTGATTGAGAACGCAGCAGCTGCTGTGCCTCAGTCAATGACCCTGGACCTGCTGTGTCACAATTGATGCAACGTGGGCGAGGTTTCTCTTTCACGCATAGAAGAACCTGGCTTGAAACCACTCTGCTCCACCCCGCGCATATCCGAGGGAGCTGGCAATTTTCGCACCCAGGTCGGCGAGGTCAGGAGGATCATTACGTTAGCAGCGCGGCGCAGGTTATCAGTGATCCTGTCCGCACATTTGCAAGACACGTTTTTCCCCGTTAAGACCATGACTTCGGTCATGGCAGATAATCCTCCGCAGCCGCACCTCGCTCGCCTTCCCCCTGTTCGTTCCAGTTCTATGACTCACATGCAGGTACCAACGCCCGGCCGATCCGAGGGATCAGAAAGAGACGGAGAGCAGGACCGGCATTGGCATTTGAGGGAAGGAGATGTCAATGCAGATTCTGGAAGCCGACCAGACGCCGACAGAGACGACGACCAGTCTTCGCTCGGCGAAGACGGTCCCGCCAAGAAGAAGCGACGTAGTCGAAAGGGTCTGGATAAGAAATTTGCATGTCCCCATCAGAATTGCAACAAGAGCTACTCTCGAGCTGAGCATTTGTAAGGGCAATCACTTCCCCTGCTTCCGCCGGAGATCATGAGCTCACTAGTGACAAGATACCGCCACCAACTCAACCACACGCCCAAAACGATATATAAATGTGACGTAGGAGACTGCAAACGTGAGTTCGTCCGGCTTGATCTGCGGAATCGACACAAAGACCGCCATACCGCCAAAGGCTCGACACTCAGTCGTAAGGAATCTGTCTCGAGTCTGTCCGGACCTATGGAAGGCGCGCGGCCACCATATCCCGTGGCAGGACCTGTTACGGAACATCCCGACCCTAACCGCCCTCAACCGGAATATGCCAATGGAACCAACGGCCATTACCATTATCAGTCTCCCAAAAGCGCATCCCACAGTAGCCCGTACACGCCTGTAACTGCTAGTCCCATCCCAAGCTATCCTACGGCAGCCACCGGCGCTACTGCTGCTCCTCGTAGCAATGTCATGGATGGATATACACAACAAGCCTACCATGGAATTGTGGAGAATGGATATTCCAACGGGCCTGCTCCGCGGCAACATACTCAACACCCTACGCCGGGTCCGCCACGCCCATCCATTCAAACTGACGTGGATCCGTATGGGGTAATGTCACCCGTGTCACAGCAAAACAGCGCATTCCCCAACCAACCGGCAAACACGCCGCAGTCTGCTTCGACCCCGATGTCTTTTGTCACTCAGCAGAACTTTCCACCCTTTACTCTACCCCCTTCTAGCTTCCCTACACCCTCACCGGCCACGGCTACTGTCCCGCCTCGGGAGCCGGCTCGGCAATATAGCCAACCACAGGGTCCGGAAAAATTCCAAGAACCACCCCAACATACAGAGCCGCAGCCCGCAAATGACGTGATGCTCATGGACCATATTTCGGGTCCAGCGGCCATATCCGTGTTTGGCGAGGGTGTTTTGAATAAATCGCCCTACATAACTTACTCGGAAGACTTTGTGGCATATTTATTCAACACAGGCCATGGAAATGGTTCGCCATCTATGGGTCATGTGACCGGTCCATCAAAGTAAGTATATTGATGCCCTGAACCCTTTCACTTACTAATGCTTTGTCGTAGCTATGGCGAGTACCAACAGTCGCATAATATGTTCAACGGTGTGCCCATGAGCTATTTCCCAGTAAACCAACCCCATCAGGTCATGGCTGTTACAAATCTGGTCGATCACAGTCTTCCAGAGTTTCTCATCTCGGAGGAGAAAAGCCAAGAAGTCTATGACTTCGTCAAAGACCGATTTCACGAAAGCAACCATGCACCTATGGAGCGCCACAGCGAGATTCTGCTTGAGGGTGATAGGAGCGATGGGAACCATATTCTTAGTCGTAACATGATGCAGGCTTACATAGGATCATATTGGCTTCATTTCAATGATCAAGTGCCCATCTTGCACAAACCTACGTTTTCGCCGGATAAGACACCGAATTTGTTGCTCATTGCTATCATGGCGATCGGAGCCGCGTGTTTAGATCGGACACATAGCTCGCAAATGGTGAGAGCAGGAGCTCAGTTGTCCAATTTTCTTGCCTGGCACTTGCGGTGGGAGATTTTCATGGATGTCAACTTCCGACCTCCTGCGAAGCTTTGGATTTTCCAGGCCCTCATCCTCCTCGAGTTATACGAGAAGATGTTCTCGACCCGAGAGCTACACGAACGTGCTCATATCCACCACGCCACCACCATTCAACTCATGCGCAGAGGGAGGTCACTTATCGGGAAGTCGGCTGTCGACTCGCCGCCCAATTCGCGGGACGAGAGACCAGGCCACCATGGATCTCGGTCTGGATCGACAGCTGGTTTGGTGAACACGCCGGACGAATATTGGAACCATTGGATCACCAACGAAGCCACAAGACGGACAGCCTTCGCGGCGTTCCTCGTGGACTCGATCCATGCGACTATGTTTGGACATTCGACGGTAATGGTAGCTCACGAGATGCGGTTGCCTCTGCCATGTGAAGATCAGCTCTGGAAGGCCACGAGCGGCGCAGAGGTGGTTCGCATAGAAACGAATTTATACTCGAACGATGTCCGACCTCTCTCGTTTCTTGAGGGGCTGAAACGAACGCTCGCTGGGCAGGGAGTACAAACCAACCCATTCGGTCGACAAATCCTGATGGCTGGTCTTCTCAGCGTAAGCTGGCACATGAACCAGCGCGACCTCCAAGTCAGTTCCCTAGGTGGGGGTCCAGCGCTAGGAGGCCGGGACAAGTGGCGCACCACACTCACTAAGGCGTTTGATTGTTGGAAGTCAGACTTTGATCAATCACTTCAGCAAGCCGATCCCATGCAGGATCCTTACAGCTACGAGAAGCGTCGGGAGGCTTACTTCATATTCGAGAGTCGAACTGTATTGCATCACCTGGCCCACATGGCCATGCATGTAGATATCGTGGATATACAAATTGTTGCTCGAGCTAAGCGCTTGCTGGGCAGGGCAATGGGGTCGGCAGATCTGCACCGCGCACTTCGTAGGCTGAAGGATCACTGGGCGCCTTCAGCCAAGGCCCGAGACGCTACCTTTTACGCATTACAATTTCTACGCTCAGTGTTACTGTCCCACGAAGGGACTGCACCCAGCCCGGATGGTTACCGCCAGGTTTTCGCTTATAGTGCGCGCGACGACGTGCTGCTGAACCGATCATGGGTATTGTACTTTGCTGCGCTCGTCGTGTGGTGCTATGGGCATACGCTTGAGGGGCCTTGTGCGGACACGCCCTTCCCACAGACAGACCAAGAAAAGACGGACCAGATGAGAGCCTATCTGGAGAATCTGGGCGCTGTCACGTCTCCCGAAGATCTGAAAGTCATGAGGGGGGTCAACAAGAATAGCGCCATGTTGATGGTGCTGAAAGACGCATTTGAATCAACGCGATGGGAGCTTCTTCACGAAGGCGCGATTCTACTCAGCAACTGCATTCAGATCAACAGTGGCGCTGCTAGTGTGTAGAACCATCAGTAGCCCTCTTCTGGTGTTCGCAAGGATGTACGGAATTGGATAAAGGCTGGCTATGCCTCTTTTTTTTTAAAAAATTTTTAAGGACTGTAGATCCACAGGACAAGGACGCATCCAGAGTATGAGGCATACTGGCGAGTTTCGATCTCTGCTTCATTCCGGGGAGAGAAGTGACGGAAGTGGAGTTATGGGCAATATGGTGGATGGCTTCGTTTGGTTGTTTGATACATGCAATTTTTCCGCAATATACCCACAAGCAACCTCGTTAGCATGGTGGTTGGTTGGTCTTCATTCTCAAAACACATTATTTTTGTTCTACTAAGTTTTGGCTTGGCCTGCTTACGACTATGGCCAGCTACTGTACAATCAACTACCATTATTGACACAACCATCAATCTTGTCACTTTGAAGTGTATTATTGTGCATATGTAGTCGATTGTGTGGCCAATCTTTTTAACGGCTCGCCTGTACCTCCGTTTCTCCGCAAGTATTTCTAAAGAAAACGTGCCTTTGAGCACCATGACTTTAAAATAGACTGTTGGGAAGACGGAGGTGCGTAATGTTCTGGCAAGGTCCAGACATTGATCAACAGACGGCCACTCGACTCTGATTAGAACGATTGTTCTTCCGGTGCAAGCTCAGTCCTTGTATTCCAGGGCTAGTAAGCTATGTGGTCCAGTACAATTCCCCAAACCAGCCGCAAGCAGTGGGACCGGAGGACAGGAAACAATCATCGAAACCTGATTACGCACTCCAGATCGGCGATCTACGATTACAGATGCGACGTTAACACTGTAAACCATCCAGTAAGCACTGCATTGCATCCTGGGAGACTGGCAACGAAGACAGGCGTTGTGTGCAAACGACTCTTCATCATGGAGATATATTCTTCGAATAAAATAGCTATTCAATGTCCGCCAACATGGCAACGCTCACTCTCCAGGGTATATATATCATAAGATAGAAGAAAAAAAGAAAGAGCACGCGCTGCGTCGAATTTCAAACCTGTCCGTGGTTGCGGGTGAGATCGGTGGCTTATTTAGGGTTGTATTTATCCTTCCAGATCCTGACAGCGCATCATGCGTAAGCAAGTAAGAAAGCATAAGAGACAGGAAAAAAAGAAAAGCAAATGCGTAAGCCAAATGAATCTTACCATGTATTTCCCAAAGTCTTGTTGCCGTTCTGCTCGGCTAAGCGGTAGTAACGTGCCGCGACGCGCTTGTCTTTTTTGCAGCCAAAACCCTCGAGATAGCACCATGCTACTTCGTTCATGGCGTCAGTGTCGCCCAAGTTGGCGGCGGTTTCGTAGTACTAAATAGGGGGAAAGAAGTAAGTGTTATGTACTTTTGTAATGTAGAAGAACAGCGTCGAAATCGAACTCAGTCTGACCTACACGTGCCACTGCTGCGATAATACACAAGCCAAACTGAGCACGATGGCGAGGATCATGATGGTACAAGGAATGAAATAGGGGGGAAGCACATACCTGTTTCGCAGCCACGGAATCCTTGGGTATCCCCCACCCATTGCGAAAGCAATTAGCCAGCTCGAAAATGGCCAGAACCAGCTCCCCCTTCGCAGCTCCTCCTTTCTTGAGTCCAGCCTTCAGAGCCATCGTTTCCACGTCGGCCGCATTGGATGCCGCTGCGGATAAATACGTGATGGCCTTCCCCGGATCAGGCACGCACCCCCACCCATGCCTAGAAGCAAGCACACAACCGGTCAGAAATCTCGCTGTCACATGACAAGAACTCTACCCCTTTCTGCCCCTTTCTCCACCCCCTCCAACCCCCCACAAGAAGGATAGCACTCACCTCAACGCCAACCCATACAGAACCTGGCTCAAGGGATTGTTAGCCCCCGCGGGATCAGCCAGCCTCCCAAACAGCTCCGTCGACTGCTCCAGTTTCCCCGCCTCGTGGAAATCGATCGCGGCCTGGATCTGCTCGTCGATCACCTTGGACGAAACCACGCCATTGCCACTGCTACCGCTTGATTTCTCACCCAAGTCGAACCCGGCGACGTGATGGTGCGTCGGCGAATGAATCGGCGACTGCGTCGGCGACGCTATCGACCGACTGCGCTGCCGTGTGCGGTTCTGCTCCGCCAGGATCGTCGCCCGGTTCTCCCATTGCTGTTCCGCGCGGGAATTCTCTTCGTTCGCGACCTGAGGATTCGCCCTGTCGCCCCCACTGCTGCTACTGCTGTTGTTCACCCCGTTACTGCCGCCGACGCCGCCGCTGCTGTAGCCGTCGGCGGGCGAGACGTTGATCTCGGGTAAGTTCTCGGGGACAAACTCGGAGGACTTCGGCGGTGATGAGAGACGCAGGCGATGCGAGAGCCGACGCGCCGCGCTCTCTTTATTGTTGTTATTGGCGCCGAGGTGCTGTTGTTGGTCGCGCTTCTGTTGCGAGTCCGTGCTACGGGCCGAGGCATCGCTATTCCCCCGTGACCGGCCGGATCGGTTGAACAGGTCGATACTGCGGCGCTGCGAGCGCCCGGATGCAGTGCTGGCGGCGCTAATACTGGAGCCACCGGCGCTAGTCGGGGGCTTTTGATGATGATGATGATGATGATGATGATGCTGCTGCTGGTTCTGGTGTTGGTGTTGTTGTTGTTGTTGTTGTTGTTGCTCGGCCTGCGGATTTAGAAAGCTGGCGGGGCTGCTGTGGTCGGCGGGAGTCGCTGGGGTGGACGGCGGATGGATGATTTCCTGGGTGTTGGTGTCAGTTCGGATGAACGTGAACTCTGGTTGCCCTAGCCGGTCGATGGTCTCCGCCCGCGTGTCCGGCGAGTAGTGCCCGTCTTGTTGGAGACGGTCTTTTTTGCGGAGGAGATCGCGGAGACCCATCTTTTTCGTTTTCGTTCGAGGGTGACAAGAACCGGGTTGGGGGCTACTGCTGGTAGGTATATAAAAAGAATAGAAGAACGCGTGAACCAAAACAGGCAGGTCATGCACCGTGGTGGACACCCGGTTGATACGTAGGTATGATAGATCAAGAATAGGAGGGAGGGGAAACCCTGGAGGTTTTCAAAATAATAAATAAAGCCCCGCGAACTAGCAGGCTCCGTAAAACAAAACCAGAGTCAAAGGCTCGGTGGCAAGTCCAGTAACAGCAGAGATATCGCTCCAATCCATCCAGTCGAGCTCGAATTTGCCTGAACCCAGTTCCAGTGAGATAGATTACGAAAGGGAGGGAGAGGGTACTCTAACTAGGGGTGAATGAAGTCGGGATCACCAGGTTTTCAAGGCCGGTTTAATTGTCGTGGATAAACGTCAAATCTTGTGAAAAACACGAGTTGCGGTCTTCGCTCGGTATTACTTTCGCCAGCTCATTCTCATTCGCGCGCAGGAACCAGAGAATCAATCAATCAAATCCGTCAATTAATCAAAACGTATGTTGTGTGCTTTTCCAAGTGCATTTTCCAAGAAGTCATGCCAGTTCAGCTCATGCGCGCTTGTGCCCCACCTGCGACATGCCAAGCGCCATGCTCCCAGGAGGTATGATACCAGATGGTCCGGGTCTTTCAGGCGGGAGTTCGCTGGTGGGGAGATTCCATGTTGTGGGAATGCACGGGGTAGTTATTAGCGGGTTGAAAAGCCTTCAAATTTCGATTGCATCTATTGTTGCTGGCTTGGCTTCGCAGCGGTTTCCTTGGGCTGGTGGGTCATGGAGGCTTAGCTTGATTTTGTGTAGCCAAGGAGCAGTTATTTTCGACTGCTTTGGGGTAACCCCGGGGATGTTCGTTTGTCACCCTTGAACTCAGAGCTTGACAGTACAATACCTTTGTGTGACAGGTTAGGATCAAGACTCGACTTCTACTTCGGATTCGTGACGCAAGGCTGAGACCATGTGGTACGTTGAAAATGGCCGCAGCGATTACACAGCCCGTGTCGTTATTAAGTTGACCCACAAATTGTCTATGCTTACTACGAAATCATGTCACTCATAGGGCAAATGAACAAGCGCTGCAGTGGTTCCAATATGTTCTTGACTTTTTTCCTTAGCTACCCTATCTCGTATTTTCATTTCCATCTCTTTGCAAAGTAATGTCTGCCTAATAGAAAGCACACCTTGTAAATTCAAGTCCGCGAGGACTGCTCTACCAACTGCAAAGCTCCTTGGGGTATCACGAGAAAATGAGCAACATAATCCGACCCTGAACGCCTTGGTGTGTCAAATCAGCCATGACGCCACGCTTCCTTCGTTGATATTCCATACGAGAGCAATCGCAATTGAATGTTGGCACTTCCCGGCCTATTAGTGCTGGCTAGCACCCAAAGCTAGCTCCTAATGTAGCTCGCTTCAATTCATGGCGTGGTGTTGTCGAAATTTTGGGCTGTACTGCGATTACAATTGCCTACAAAGCTTGTGCGGTTAAAGTTTAGTCAGCACAAGAGAGGGAAATCATCATAGACTGATGAAATCCTGCTGAGCGGAGAAATCAAGACTATCGCCTTCATCTACTCCAATGAACTCATCCACAGTATCAGAGTCAATGTCATCGCTAGCGCCAGCCTCGTCTTCACTGCTGGAGAGATCTTCCTGGTTAGCCTCATTCGTAGAGGGATCGCTGTTGGCTTTGCGCATCATGCTGGCGCGTTCCCGGTGTAAGAGCTTGCAGCCACGAGCCTTGCAAGCACCCTTATTGCTGAAATCAGGGCATTCAAAGACATGGCGATCAGGGCAGCTTGCACCTAATTCGCAGTAGCCATAGAAGCCAAAGGTCCGGCAAACGGGATCGGTTTGGGAATGCTTGGCGTGCACGTAGGGACATGTCTCATTGCTGCATTTGCCTTTGGCGAAATGCATGCAAATAGGCAGTCGCTGCTCCGCGAGTTCATGGGAGAGATCACAGGCCTCTCCGTTGGAGCAATTGTCTTTCAGTAGCCAATCCCGGCAAATGGCGACTTTGGAAGCGTCATGACGATAGCGGCATCGAGGTCCCTTGGGACAAGAACCTAAATAGCAGTAGTTAGTATCCCACTTTGGAGGTTTTTCTTACCATGCCGTAGCCTGCAGCGTCGACAAGATTGGCGATTCTGTAGCGATTCGTTTCGGAAAGCACAAACCAGTCCACGAGAAGGTCCTGCAAGGCACTTCTATCTTTCTCATTCCACCAACTGAGCTGTAAATTTTTTTAATTTAGTTTGTATGTATCCGATCAAGATTTTCCAGGGCTCGCGTACCGTTGAGCTTTTACAACACCGTTTCGAACAAGATTTCCATTCTTGGTTCGGAAGAACTGAACGCCGCCGACGCTGGCGATCCGGGGCGTCGGAATATTGCTGTCACCTGAGAGAGATGATGATGTTAATTGTACCGTTCACAGACAACTCTGCAATACCACTACCCTTGGACAAGGACGATGCAAACCTGGAATGCGAACGAGCTTGCTGCCTTGCCTAGTGACTTGGAAGCGAATGCCGTCAACACTGATCTCGAATCTGGCAGCTGCCGAAGAAGGATTAACGGGATCAGATTGTGTGTAATGAGCGTTTTTCTTCAAGAACCGGGCAACGTGAGCCTTTTCGGCCATGTCTTTTTGGTTACGTTTCTGTCGTTGGCTTTGTTCAACGACAATCGTGCGGTTTTGGGCATCTTTCTCGTATACCCTACTGTTGATCAACTGACGATGGCGATCTGTCCTTGATACCCATGAAGCGTTCTCTGAGCTGGCATCGACAGTACTATCTGAAGTCGAGCTTGCGCTTGCTGCAGTAGTAGGTTGAGCAGTTCCATTGAGTACAAGCGTCTTGTTTCTGTACGTGGGAGCAGCCCGTCCGCCGCGGTAGCTGCCAGTGGGGGCAGTGGGATATGGATTTGCACGATGGGAACCACGGTATTTCGAGTCTAAGCGATTTGAGGTCAGTGATGGTCGAGGCGAGTAGAGCCCATGAGAGACTTGGAATCGGGCAACAAAGCACGTCATACACGGGAGACTATTTTCAGTATTTGGAATGCTGGCAGGGCTAGTCTGCATTTGTTTATGACGATTGATGCGACCAGCTAGCGAGCTGATGCGCGCCCTCAGTTGCTGTTCTTCATTCGACGACATGATTGTGTTCCCTTCACAAGCCACGAGGTCCGTTTCACCTGGGATCATGAATCAATACTGTCTATGGTTAGAGGATCTCATAAGGAGGTTATCTCCTAAACAGAAAGGTGACAATAAGTACGAACAAGAGAAGAGAAGGAGGAGTTGAGGGTGGATAGTTTTCGCGCTTGGACTTCGGTTAAAATCCTGTGCGAGTTTGAGAGATGAAAGGCGGTAGGTCGGTTGGCCGGTGAATGCAAGACCAAACTCTCTCGCTACTGTGTGTTACTGTACAGATGTTGATCGTAGTTAACTACCGTAGCTGCCTGCACACCTTCCTTCAGGACATCATACCGGCAGGCTGTAGCTGCTGTACGGAGCACGCGGCAATACTTTGTAAGTGGGGAGTCTCAGCCACATGAGCTCATTACATAACCGAGATCTCGTTGGAAACGATAAAGTCCAACCAATTATTGAGGCGGCGGGCGTTAGTTGTGGCGGAAACAATGAAAACGGCCACCATGTACGCGACTTCCCTCAAATGCGGAGCTCTTTCCGTGACAAGGTCGTTTTCGGACTTGTCAGACAGACGGCCTGACATCAAGGTTCCGTGGTTACCTGCGGTGCTTGGTCACTGGCGCATCTTCTCTCTTTGGCTCGCACAGTCCCACATCATAGTTTGTGCATGCTTTCCAACTTAATCCATTCATTTAAGATCGCTGTTCAAGACGCTAGGTATAGGCCTGCTGGCACTCTTCACCCACTGCGCTGCTGCGTGCATGCCTCCTACTTCCCCGAACGGCCGATTCTCCATAGCTCCACCTCGACTTCCGACTTCCAACAACGAAGATCTCATCTAGGCTTCCGTATAGTCCCGCCTGTCATGGCCACTGCTAAGGTCAAGGCCGAACCGGGCATCAAGCCTGATCCCGATATCGCATCGCCTGCAGCCATGTCCGAAGATGACGTGTACGAAGATGCTGGCGACCTCGAGTTCTGGGATCCGGCAGGCCCTGAAAGCGGCCTCTGGGTTGCTAATATTCCCAAGTATCTCTATGACCAGTGGGCGCAACTCGACGATGACGAGGAGATTCGAGTTGGCACTCTACGATCATGGGCTGTGCCAGGCAAGGACGGCAGTATGCAGCGCCGCTTTCAGATGCTGATTGACGCCCAGAATCCAGCACATCAAGAGATCCCTAAAGAGTATCGCGTGGACTTGAAGGATCCGGGCGAGGGTCCGACACTGGAGAACTCCTTTCTATTCACTGAGGAAGATATACCTGCCCTCAAGGGCAAATCTCAAGTTATTGATCGCGACATACCCCAGCATTTACGATATAAGTTAAACCCACGTCCAAAGAGTGATGCCCCAGCCCAGCCTGCTGGAGTCAAGAAACGCTATCAGCCCTACTATCGAAAAGCGATCCCCAAAAAGACACGCGTTGCTGGTCGTTTCGCCTACGAGATCAACTTACAGCCTGAGATGACGCCTGAGGCCCTGCACCTTATAACTGTTCGCGCAACCGATGCGCTCAAACCAAAGTCTACTACGAGCATGATGACAGGCACCATTGGTGCGCCGCGCGGTGTGATCCAAGCCGGAACGTCCATGGGCAATGCTGCCACCTCAAGCTTTGTGGTGCGTGTTTCAATTCCCTTCAATTCCCTTCCCCTTCTCGGGTAATCTTGATCTCTCACAAACCTGTACTAACTCAACCAACCAGCGTGCCGAGGACCCCAAAGCCAAGGCAAAGAAACAGAATCAAGAACGTGCGGCCCGTATGGAGGAGTCCGTGCTTCGCGATGCTCTGTTCCAATGCTTCCGAGAATACAAATATTGGTCCATGAAAACCCTCAAAGATAAACTTGGACAACCTGAGACATGGCTACGCGAGAATCTGGAAACCATTGCAAACCTTCACAAGAGCGGTCGGTTTGCTAATTACTGGGAGATGAAGGATGAGTATCGGCTCCCAGATGACAATGCCCAAGGGATCGGTGGGAATGATGGCGACGACGACGAAAACATTAAGATGGAGGATGTCGCTATGTGAGCTTATGAAATAAAGGAAAAGATCATGAATTAGAGGCTTCAAAAGGAGAAGAAGAGATTGCATCTTAGAATTCCGGCGTTATGGTAGCATATACATCCCGGACGGGGGCTGGCAAGGTTGGGATTTGGAGGCGGGCGATACCCTCCGCTAAGCTGCGGTGCGCTGCAACGATGGCGACAAAAATGTTCGCCGTTGCACGATCGATATTTCGGTAGAATTTCCAAAGCGAGTAGATATTAGTTCATCACGACTGATTCGAATTATCTACATTCTTGAGCGGAGTCCTTAACTAGTGACACTTGACGTCATCGTGCTCCACAGATCCATACGATGAGCAACGTAACTACCGCTGTCAGATGCTCAAAGATAACTCTCAATGACATGCTTCATACCCAATCCCGTCGTTCAAGTCTTTCAAGATCACACTAGAGATTCCCACTCTCCCCTGTTCGGGTTCGGATCTCCCAACCACCTTCCGCCATGCACCTCATCCTTGATTTCGACGACACAATCACCACCAAAGACACCATCTCTTGCCTCGCGGACATTGCTCTCCAGCACCACGAAGAGAACCAGAGCCAACAGGATGCACACGCTCCGGCTCGATTAAGAGCAGCCTGGGACAGCGTGGTCCAAGCCTACATGGCAGACCTGTCACGTCGCGAAGCCACTTATACCCCACCTGCGTCGCACCGCCGCTCACTGAGTCACGAACGTGCTTACCTGCGGGGCTCCAAAGATGTCGAGCTCGCATCACTGGACCGTGTGAGGCGCTCACACGTCTTCTTGGGGATTACTGAGGACCTGTTCCGGAAAGCTGGAGCGGAGGCGCGCAGGCAGGGAAAAGTGGTCGTTAGGAAGGGATTTGAGGGGCTTATTGAGAAGATCCGAAGGTTGGAGCAGGAGCAAGGGAAAGAGGGGGTCAAGGTGGTGATTGTTTCTGCAAATTGGTCCAAAGCTTTCATCGAAGGCGTGTTGGGATTGGACGATAGAGGTATCATGGGAGTTGATGGTGAGGTAATCGAGGTAATTTCCAATGAAACTGTGCCAGAAGACGGCAGCATCATTGGACCTAGAACAATCTTAGAGAAGGAAGATGGTGAAAGAAGAGTGCTGGTGACGAATTCGGAAGACAAACTGGCGGCCATGAAGTCAATTCTATCAAGAGAAAAACCAGCGCAACCCGTGACTGGAGGTGGACAGTCTGTGTTCGTCTATTTTGGGGATTCAACGACAGATCTCGAGTGTCTCATGGCTGCAAACCGGGGGATAGTGATTGCAAACACGGCTGAATCAACGTTACTGCAGACGTTGAGGCACATAGGGGTCGGGATAGCCCATGTGAGTGAAGCGAAGGCGGACAGTGAAGCAAGAGCGACAATGTTGTGGGCGAGGGATTTTGACGAGGTTTCAGCTTTCTGGGAGGATTTAGGATTATGATGTTCTGTTGGGATGAGGAAACAACTTATCGTCCGCTTTTGGGCTCTATTCGCCTACCTCCTGGGTGTATTAGAGACTAGACAAGTTCAATTGGCAAATAGACTTAAAGAACGGTATGGCCTTGAGTTTGATCGACCCCGTTTTAATTTTTCACGTCAAGATATGATCGAAAACTGCGAAATAACATGAATCATCCTGCTCCTGACCATCAGTTCCCGAGTCCTTCAATGGAATCGGAGCCATCGTCTTGTATCACGGGAGCAATGAGGGAAGGAGACATCGAAAGCCACGAGAGTTAAGAGGATCTCTGAGTGAGGGCTGAGGGGTTTTATGGAGCCTTCGCGATGTATTACAGCTTACTTCCCTTTTGGTCCATGACCTTCAGCTTAGATCTATCCAAACACTACACTACGAGTATCAGAGACTTCCCGCGACGTGACTTGAGCATAATCCAGATACCTTGTGCTTGATTTCTGCATCTGATCGGCCCTCGACTTGCTTGGATTCCCCTAGAGCCAGAGGCTTGGGACGTCCAGAGTGCCTTTCCGGCATATCAGAGCAGTATTTGAGAGCAGCCAGACTGCTGTAAGAAGAACTTGGAAACTTGTATTCCTATGAGCCTACAAGCATTAATCTCATCTAAAATTTCCATTGGATGCGCGATGTTAATTTCTTAAATGAATGTGTTGATAAGCCAGGTCTGTAACCACTCTACTCACGGGATAAATCCCGAATGAAGTAATCCAAGCGCCTCGAACTTGACCCTGTTCCCTACTTACCTGTGCTATAAACTCCCTTAGACTACTCTCCAAGTTTCCAATGATACAGAATCCGATCCCAATACCCACACACGCCGGATACAATTTACATGAACAACTCAGCATCTGCCGCCCTCCTCCTCCTCTCCAAGAACTCCGCGGCCGCTATGGCCCCATCCATCTGCATCTGTGCCTCCCTCAACTCTGTCTCCATCTCTTCAGTGTTCTCTGCCCTGTGTTCGTTAGTTTCCTCTCCTTCATTCTCATTGGCTCGTCCGTCCACTTGCTCCAATGACAGACCGGCTCCGCCGTTCCTCATTTTCTTCAGGCAAGCCGTAGCGGCTAGTGCCCCGTTGATTTGGACACTCACCTCCATCAGTTCTTTGGCCATCTCCCTATCTTTTCGTACTGTTTCTTCATCGTGCTCCTCTGCGTTTCCGTCAGAGTGGTTGTCCTGCTGGATCCCAAGTTCCTTGGCTATATCCCCGTCCTTGCCGCTGGCCCTCACGAGCGTGCGCTTCAGATCACCGATCGATGATCGGGCACGGCGGAGTAGTGCCTTCGTATCGGTGTCGCGACAACGACAAACCGAGCAAGGAGCAGATATCCGGATCGTCCAGAGAGGGTGGTAGGTCACGTTGCAGCAGATATTCTCTGATGCCGGACTGGAAGCAGAATAAGAAAGCTTGGCTGACATGGGAGGAACGACCTCATGGCTGTTCACAGCTGCAGAAGCGAGGACGTCAATGGTCTGAGATGCCTTGGGACAGCGCCGGAGAGGTAGGTTGTCCCGAAGTGCGGAGTGATTACACTCGTACAGAAAGCGCCTGTATGTACACATCTTGACGTTGTTGTGATTTTGATCAAAGAGTGTACCGGTCAAATGAGTGGGGTGGTCGGGACTTTCGTATTGTGTGTCAACACCGGCGATGGATGGATGTGTAAAGTGATTGTTGGTCCTGAATGAATGCTATTGGTTGGTAAAGCTAGAGCATCCGTCTGAGCATACGCATCGATGGGTGCTGACTATATGCGAATTGGGAAACCCATATTCTATTTATCCACCAACCGTGGAAGTGAAACAGTGGTGGTTGTTTGTCTTAACTTCCTTTCTTTCTCCTCCTTTGGATACAACAATGCCACGTAGCCTAGAAGGCCCTCTATTGCGATTTCCTTAGACTGAGCAAGATGATTCCTTTGTTGGCCGTCCTTTCATGCCCAGAAAGAAAACTGTTAATGTCGTTTGGTTTCGTTCAAACTGTCATGTTCTTCTCTTGTTCTCTTGATATGCGACTCTTGTTCTGGAAATTTGTCTATACCTATCCTTGTTTTCTTCTGTATGTCTTCCAATCCCGTGATCTATCCTTCTATACAATAACGCTATTGTTCGGCTAATGGTTTGTATCATTATCCAACTGCAGTTTCAAAACAAGGAAAAAAAGAACGGCGCTAAAGAATGTAAGTAGAGCTGCAACGCAAGAACCTCAGGAACGAACAGGACTCAATAGATCGTTGGTGGTTCTACCTTGGCAAAAAGTAGATTACCATAGTATAAGCGGAGGCTCTAGTTTTCGGATGCTATCCTTTGTCATGTCAGGCTCGATGCCACTCCCAGTTTGTTTCTAGACACAGCCCACATAGCACACAAGCAGCCGTGGTTTTCCTTGTCTTTATTTCAACAGGAAAACCAAGTGCACAGCCAGGGACATGCGTGCAAAACCAGCCAAGTCATCAGGTGGAAAAATATAGTCATAATGATATTTTGTTGTACATGTACATGTCCATCCACATGTTAATACGTTAATAATACCCATATCCGGAAAGATGACCTGGACTCCTATGATCAGATCTGCATCCATGCAGCGGGTATCATTTCAATCTCCAATACTCTTCCTATTATCCAACTGTGGTGCATCGTCGTTAATCCCCCCAAGCCGCTCAACGATCCGGAATATATTAATGGTGAAATTGCACACCCAGGCCATCAAGCTCACTAACAGAAGTGGAGCAAGAGCTTCGGCCAGGTGAAAAGTACCAGACTCTACCCACACGCCAGAATCTCGGAAAACCAAAGCTTGAAAGGCCAGGGCCGTGCTGGCAGACTTGAATATGATGAAAAATAGGTCGAGAAGAGCAAGTGAGATCTTGGGCACGGGGCTCCGTAGGCCCAGAGGTTTGCCCATAAAGTCATCGCATGTCATGTAAATAATGTATGGAATCGTGATAGCGTCCACGCAGATGGCCAGTGTGGCTTGGGCAACCTCGGACAGCTCTGAAGCGGATGAGCCTCCCTCAAGGGCCTCGGATTTCTCATGCCTAAGGATGCTGGAGGCCACAGCGAGGGCGGCTATCGTGGTGGAAAGCACAATGACGCGTGGAAAAAGTTGCGCAGCAGGATGTCGAAGAATAAAATCGAAGAATCTGGACACTTTGCGAGCGGTCTTGTGAGCGGGTAACGGTGGCAGTTTGATGGGCGAGTTGAAGCCTGGCTGTAAATCGTTCAACACGTCATACTCAACAACTTGACTGTCTCCGCTGTGTATTCGACCATGGCGTTGCGATAAAATCATGTCCCGCCATGGAGCGTAGCGGTCCTCGCCAGGCGCGCGATATCCCAAGCCTTGAATCAGTGGCTCGGACGACCGTAAATGATCCCAGCGACGGCCTGGCTTATCGGCGCGTTTCCTCAGCAAGTTTGGCAGCTTGGATGCTCGCGCGTGATCAGGATGCACCCATGCTTCAAATCCATCTCGCGATACGCGGCGAACGAGACGTTCTCTAGGACTCGCAATTGGAGGCGGTTGGAGAGGTGGATCTAATTCTTTTTCTGTGAATTGGCTTGTGTGATTGTCAGACCCACTAGCACTGCTGTTAACATTGTTGATGTTCCCATCGATATTGCGGGTGGTGTCGTTTATGTTTGTTCTGTCATTGCCGCTGCTACTGTTCCGGTTGTTGTTGTTATTGTTGCTGCTGCTGCTGCCATCTTTTTCGTTCTTGCCACCGCTCGCCTCGTCGTTGTTTCCTTCGGTTTTTGGATGTGCATCGCCCAGGCCGTGTCCAGAACGCAGAACCCAGGGTGGCACGTCGCGCGCGGTTGCCGGCATGCTTCAATGCCCACTGCGACCTCGAATCGAGTTGTCTTGGAATGGCAGGACGCTGCCCCAAGCAGGCAGATATGAAATTTGGTGGTGGAGCAACCGTCAGCAAACTATCCCAACGGTCAAATTCCCATGGTAGACATTCAACGTCACTAGAATTGGCCCGACGTTGTGGAAAACAACCGGCCCGCCCGCTCTAGCCATGCCAATTTCAGTAAGCCAGAGTACATTCATCTGTTCACCTTGAGGAAATTTAAGCGCTGAGATACCCGCAGTCAGCTGGTCAGCTGCTTCTGTGCTGTGGTATCATACCCAGTATGCTGCAGATTTGGTTGCCCCTGTCATGTATTGTGGGGGCCTGGGGAGGGTGGCCGAGGCACGCCACTCTTACACTCTGTCATTGAGGAATTCTCAACACTGATTGGCTTTACCTTCCAACATGCAACCCAAGCCGCTTCTGGGCAATACCATCTCAAGGGTGCGTTTCTTGCTGCGAGTGATCTATTCAATCCTTTTCACTGGATGGTGCTATTACGCAGTGTACGGGTAAGCTCACGAGCGCCTGCGAGTACCTGAGTACGCATCATGATTATGTAATTAATGAAGCTCGAAACGTAGTCTGAGGAATGAGATACTCGTAGCGGTACAGTACCGGTACAGTACTGGTACGGTGTTGCTAAGCTATCGTAGGTGCTGTAACGTCGAAACTCAACGCGCGCCAATCGAGCTCCTACACACCGCGACAACACCAAGTCTGCAACTGAAACCGCCATCTGAGTCGATTGGCAACTTTTCACGCTGATTATCCTGCTGTAATCCGGACTGAGGTAGTCGTTCCTGCATCCGTCTTTGGTTCCCAGCTTGTCTCTATCGCTCTTGATACGTGGAACTGGTGTCATTTACCCTCTTAGTTCGACTTTACAGCCGCAATCATGAAGCCCATCTTTAGTGCTATGCAAGCATGGTCTTGGTGAGCATGTCCTCTATCTTATGATAATCTCTCCCATCTCTCCTTTTCTCCCCATTGATCGTATTTTCCACTAACAATCGGCACTTTATTAGCGTTGTTATTTCCGCATTTGCAATCATCATTCTCTCGATTCTAGGTCTCCTTTTCAGTAACAATCACCACGAAGTAACGGGCGGCATCGATGATCCTGAGAATGGCCACGCTGTTGCGGGTACCATCTTCATCGCTGTACTTGTTTATGTGGTACGTCACTGGCATTCTATATCCAATACACTCAGCTTTTTTTGGTTGTTCTTCAGAGCAGCAAGACTACGAACCGCTTTCGAATACCAGGACCTATACTACGAAAGATAACACAAGAGCTTTGAGGAAACCAGTATGGCATAATCCGCTCCAAGAACAAGAGCTAATGAATCGTAACAGGGTTTCTTTGTCTGCTGCTTCTTGCAAGGAATGCTGCACATTAGGGAGAGCAGAAGGGGGGCTATTGCGCTTTGAGGCTCTTGGGAAATACGGGAACTTACGGCATGGATTTTACTCTGGGATTGAAAGCGAAGGATATTTGGCGTTAAGGTCTTATTACCTTTGATTAAGTTGCGACGGCACAAGAAGACGAGGCCAGGCTGTATGATGTTGAGATGAACCGACTAACCCTGGATGAGTGAAGGATCGGGGCTCGACGTACTTTTGTTGTCCATATAATCATTGTTGAAACGAAGAATCAGCAAAAAACGCTCTTGGCGGTTCATGTGAGAAAGGGCGCGCAGGAGAATTCCATGGCCCAGTGATTTCCAGATCGGATTGAATTACTGCAATGTGGAGACAATACATCTTCCTCATAGACACATCTCACAGAACGAGAAAACATGCATAATTGCTATGCTCTGCTGTATTTGGAGACAGCTGCCAACCTATCCCGGCGTAATTACGAGCATCCAAGTCCAGGTTTCCGCGTGTCTACCCGGCAGCGGCGCTGGCGATTCTCTGTGTTATCACAGCCCAATCTAAGCTTCAAGTTCTTTACACGTACGCTCAATTCAATCGTGAGTAACAATAAGATTGATTCCAGTAGTATATCCCTTCGCTGTGTTTTTTGTGCAGCACCACCGTTGTTCATAAACAGTCAGTCATGTTCACGGAGAGGGACTTGTGCCACGAGATGAATTTACATATATAACCTCAGCTCCTCATCTATATCTGATTCCTTGCAACCAAGCAACACAACCCAGCCAAAGATCATGAACTCAAGCAATTAGCTCCTAGCACATCTTTGCAACATATTTTCCGGAGGTAACTAAGCACGATAGTCTTACAACTACAGCATATCTGGGCCGTAATCCTTTCCTGACAATGTCCAACGTACCAGAAAAATTAATCGCCTCCATCACAGTCGGAGGAGGCTTGGAGTTCGACATCTACCGTCGTCATCTCTGCGTCGAATTACCGTTGTCCGATTTAGGAATCACCACCAAGAATCGCCGATTGGACATACATACATCTTATCAGACCAGGCTATGCCCTACATGATGAGTCTTACGATGGACGTCAGAGGCGGCTCGCTGTGGGCTCGCGTTTCTTCATCGATATTGATCATGTTTTCATAATAGCAAGCAAACTGGCTTGAATAAAAATGCCCGAGCCCGCACCTTGAGCGACTTGGTTCGAGAGCTATGAAGACGCTATGGATCCAAGTTGTGACTATCATCTACTACCAACCGAGAGATATTCGGAACGTGAGGGACCACGATAGTGAAAGATCCCAACCACCATACGAGTATTTGGACCTAGCCCACTAGTCATCGCAGATAGCTTCATTATCATTTAACACAATCACTATCCAACCTATAAATATCGACCTGTGATACTAACACTGCCTTTTGGGCTGAGCTGCGTGATTGCGTCCACTCCGCCGCCGCTGTTATTTTGCTGTTGTCATCGCCAAGTTCCAAGTTCAGCCAGAAGCTGCGTACAGTAGTCCGAGGCAGAAATCATAAATTGAGATATTTTACATCGTCGCCCTACCAATATTTCCGTTGATAATGTCAAGAGCCAATTCGTAGACACACTAGATCACAGAATTTCTGTCACGTGTCATTTTATGCCTTGACCTCGTGAATTGGATGCGAGGATGGCGGCGATGGGGTGATGGCATTGAAAAATCTTCTATTCACCAACTGACACCGGTATCATATGGGCGTTGATAGAAAGTTCTAAACCACTGTAGTAGCGTTAGCAGAGGTGCTACGAAGTGATTCTAGCATACTGTATACAATTCGAGCTACCAATACTTTGACTTTATGGGCCAAAAAACCTATACTGAACTAATGTTGCGATCTTGTTCCTTGCTATCGGAGGAAGTTACGCTATCATAATATCCTTTAGACACCGAACCATAACAGTACCTCATGTACCCCTGAGAGCATAACGCTGTGATTGAAATCTGTCGTGCGATGATAGTGACTACGGTGAATGCGATACCGCAGAACAAACGGGCGACTCAGACGATGGCGCGACGCTTGATGCTATGCAGTCTCGGCACGCTCCAGGCTGTTGCTCTCTCTGTCTTTCAAACCGAACACTACACTGCAATTAACAAATGCATTTTCACGAATTCTGGTATGTTTCGGTTGGCTCCCACAACAGCAATTTTCAATGTTGACCAAAAGAATTGTTAGTACGGTGACATCATAGCAAGACGTGTTTGGCCCGTTTCCCCCAAAACCCCGTACCTGCGGCATGTGCATCGCTGTGCTTTATGCCGACCCGCTTTAACTTGGATAAAATGGGGCTTAGATCTGAGATGGCCCATGGGCTCTGCCGTTCCCAAAACAAGACGTGGATGAGGGAGCTGAAGGCAGACGAATGAAAGTGTGCTCCGTTCCTGCTTCCTTCATGACCATACACCCCCCCATATTTCAGCACTTAGTCCCCCGATCAGTATCAGACTCCATCTTGACGGTCACTACGATCCTGCGTTGGGGTCCCGCGCAGATTCGAACTGGGACTACGGTACCTCGATCACTGCAAAGTTTTAGCAACTACGGCAGCAACTTCTTTCCACACTTTCTGTTCCGAAAATGGCGGACGAATCAGAAATAGTAGACATCCTAGAAGAATCGGAAATTCCAGATATGTCAGAGGAAACGGAAATGCCAGACGTGGCATCCGAGCCAGGTTCGCCAGATATACCGGCGGAGTCGGGAATGCCAGACGTGGCATCAGAGCCAGGTTCGCCAGATATGCCAGCAGAGTCGAGATTGCCGGATGTGCGGGCCCAGCCGGAACTGTCACAAATGCCAAAAGCGCCAGAAATACCGGCCAAGCGCACATCGAACAGAGGTCGCCAGAAGGGCGCGTCTCACACCAAACATCTTCAGACAGATCAGCGGCAACGAGTGCGGACGTTATTCTTCGACGGCGGTCTTACGAAGGAGGCCATTCGCCAAGTAACCGGCTACACGCCTGCTCAGATTCGAAGGGCAATCGCTGCCGATTCTGCTGCCCCGAAGCCTCGTTCAGGTCGCCCTCCCACCAGACCTGGTAAAATAGCCAAGGCAGCAAAGGCGAAGGCAACCAACGCAGCTAAACCAGCCGAAGGCACTTGAAATCATCAACAACAATATCTTTGAGCGACACTTACTTTCTCGCTGAAGAATACCGGGGGAGTATCTAAAACACGTGCTTCATGACGACGTATCGGGGCAAGCATTTCAGAGTCCGGTAGCTTGCGCCACTTTTGTTCTCTACTTGTTCATGTGGACCATGAGATTTCGTGGAGGGCTACGAATCTGGTAAGACTAGATTAAGTTTTTGCAGCGTTGATACATATCGGTGCTTGGGTTGTTTCTGAAGGAGTCCGGTTATACGTAAGGGGGGAGTTTGGGACTTGAACGGGATGAGGTGTGGTTGAGGAGGGCTGAAGCGCCTGAGGTCCCTGTTTTGGTGTTTATGGGGATATTGCGATGAAACGATGAGTCAATAGGTGGAATCCTGTTAGTGGTATGTGGCCTTAATGAGATGGTTATTGATTTTATATTTGATGGGGCATGATACCCGAAAGCCGTGAAAGTATACACTAAATAACGAACGATCATCGCAGTTTTCTTCGTCTCCTGATTCGCCGCTACCATTACAAGGCTGCAGATCCTTTGATAATCAACCAGCTCCGAATACTTCCCCTGGAGCGGAATACAGTACCACTGATGCAGCCTCTGGTCAAAGTTATGAGGGTGTTCGGCAACCCGTTTTCAACTTATGTGGAAGACTGTTCTAGTCCAACAGCTCACCCGCCATCTAGTGAACTTAAATTTAGCTCGCAGCAGTGTCGTTGTATCGTTTAGAGTTCATAGAGAGCAGTATAGTTGGTGGATGAAGAGGCAATACCATCAACTTGGTTACAAGCTCGCATTCTGGTGGGATCTTGCTGGTCCATATTTGAAAAATCCCTCCCGTGACGTAATGTGTCTAACGCACACTCTACGCGCCTTTCTCCACCAAATCATCCCACCGTTACGCTATGCAGAACTACCGTAATGATTTAACTAACTTATCATCCGCCTTCCATTACTCCAGTATAAATGATGGCGTTCGCTGATGAAGGAAGTTTGAAAAGGCCTGAAGGGCTGCACAGATTTGGCCGGTCATGGCTGGTCATGTCTAGATGGAGGACTAGGGCAAGGACTTGAGCAAGCGATTAGGAGCAGTGCTATTGGCACCCAGGCCAGCTCTGGGCATTTATAGTGGCTGCTAAATCACTCTTCCTATTCCTTCTCAGTAATCTCATCGATTTTTGTCTTGACCAGCGTTTTTTTGAGCCGGCCCAATATCTCTAGCAATAGATTAACTAGCTTCGACAATACACAAGCTTCACCATGGAGCATCCAGAGCTGGGAATGGTCCGTAGCGGCAGCGCATCTCTAGAGGGTCTCACATTATCGGATTGGCTGCTCGCTGCACCAGTTGGGCTCTGGATCCCGGCATCCTTCATAATAGAATCCTTGTGTGCTTCGATTACGGGCGTGACACGACAGCGAGTTAATGTCAAGTAGAAGATCACATATCAAGCCAAGCACAATCATTGCACGAATCCTAGATCCTAGAAAACTATCAATTATGGTAAACGCGGACAAGAACAGTTCCATGCCAAAATCAATCTGGATATACAATGTGTTCTTCCTCTAACTCTTGACTGTGAGTCTGTTCAATGTTGAACCAAGAGCCTAAACTGACCAGGAAGATTATTCTCTTGATCATCTCCACAGCCACAACTAAAATATACATTGAACCACTGAAATAATTCAATTTCCTCTCAGCCACGTCAGTAGCTCTCCCCACTTTTGCTGAAGGTCCCAAGTGATGACTTAGCATCATCTTCGTAGATCCCGCTAGTACTGTGTGAACCAAGTATCAGGTCTGAACATCCCTCTTTCATTGAATGCACTGCACGGATTTTTTTGACAAAAGCAAGGCTGCTGGTCACGGCTTCAAAATCTGGCCTCTACCGGTATCGGTTAAGCCAACGGCCTGCTTAATACTTGATTCTGAGGAATGTCCCGATATGTCGAAAGCTCTAGCGTTCGCTAGCTCTAAGCTCGTCCAGTCACGCCATGTATGACTAAAGGGTTAGAGTAGTTTGCCGGAACTTGATTAAGTCATGAAGTTGAGAAGATTCAATCTAAGCATGGGCAGAAATAACATGGCTTCTGTGCCGTTATGTACAGCCCTGAACATGCCTTGACCAGCAAGAGCCATTGAGTATCCCAGACCAAATTCTAACCACATCTGTGAGTCTTTATCTGGTCAGTTAACTTGAACGGAAACCAATATATCTGGCAAGGAGCACCTGGAAAGCTGAGACGTAGGTGGTCACAAAGCACACGTCTAACATTGTTATAGAGTCCTAAGACTATTCTGACTTTAGGCTGAGATACTACGACAATTGAACAGTCACCGTCGTCCCCATGAGAACTTTCTACCCCAAATGTTCGAGATGCCTCTCTCGTCGAGATGTACCTCGGGCTTCCACTCTGCCCTATACTATCAACCATGAAATCTTTTTCTGTCCCACCTTCTCAAAATCAACAAAGCCCGCTCAAGCTCTTCTGCAACAAGGAAATGCTTGGTTTCACGGTTCCCACAAGCAAAATTGAAACCACCAGCCCAGGTCCACCACCATTACACACAACCTTCAAACTCGCTGATACTCAGCTTCTGCCACTGTTTCTTCGAAGATTGTTTTCTTGAAGGTGATGTTTCCCAGAATCCGCAGCGGCTAAGCAGAACGCGTCGGAAAGTTGGCCAACGCGCCTGAAGTTAACACATCAGCAGGATGTCGGAAGTCGTCAGAAGAGAAGAGTTGATGCCAGCTGGCGTCATAGCGGGTCACGATCGTAGCTGGAGTCTGCACGATGGCTACCATGGCCCGGAGATTTCCAGCCAAAACTCCAACCTCCACACTTTTCCACCTCAGGCACTGAACGAACAACCCAGCGAAGTCGCTAGCTTCCCTGCGGACAACCAAATCGCTGATCGTCTGAGTGACTGGTTGGACAGTGTCGCGAACCCATATAGTGTTGCTGGTACAGTCAAAGGCAATCCTATCGTGATTTCCGATGCTTCCGGTTCTGAAACTTCTGAATCTGAGGCTTCCGATGCTGAACTCGAAATTAGTCTTCGTGATGATCGGATAGTCCGTGGTCTTTTTCCCCGTGACGGGAATCGTGTCATGGGAACTGGTGCTCACTTCGCTGCGGGTCATGCTGGTTACTCGACAGTCGGAGGCATGCCTCACGTCGGTGTTGATCGCATAGGAAATGATGCTTACTTCGTTGCTAATTATCTTGACAACGGTTGGGGATTCGACGGCATGTCTCGTGGCGGTCATCATGCTACGGGAGACAATTCCTGCTCTGTTGCCAATGATATTGCCAAGTGGAACCATGAAAGCATGGCCCTGAAAACTCATCGTGGTACCGGAGGCTATGGCAATATTGCTTCCGGTGGTCCTAGCAACTGGGCAGATGGCAGCATGAATCATGGTACTGGTATCACTCACCATGGCACCACGGGCGATACTTATTTCTCTTCTGGTGTCTCTGGTGATACGACAGCCAACAAAGTATACCATGGTGCTCATTATCCTGCGGGAGGAGATGTTTACTCTGCTAATGGTCATGGCGGTAGCTGGGCCCAGAATAGCATGGTCCATAGCAACCATCCTGGTACTGGAGGCGACGCCTACTTTGCCTTTGATGATCCTAAAAACTGGGCATCCCGCAGCATGGCCTATGGCAAACACAATGGCAGTGGAGGCGATGCTCGCTTCGCTTTTCACGATACCAGCAACCGGTCAGGTCGCGGCCTGCTTCATCACGCTCAGCATAAAAACACGCGCACAGAGTTCACTACCAATGGCGCCGTCGATAATCATTTTGCCGAACAGGTGAACGAGGTGATGAACATTTGTCGTCAAAGTTTTGATGACACGGGAATCAAGGGTACTAATTTCGCCGCCCGCACTCATCGTGGCAACCAACAGACCATGGGCACGGCTCTCCGTATTGACGCCTATGATGATAACGAACGCAAAATCAACTTTGCTGGTCATGGCCTGAGTTTCCGAGATATCGAAAACAAGACATTCGCCCATCGTGATGGCAAAGGACACTATGCCCAGGTTTCTGCCGCTCATACGAGAACCTCCACGAAGCAGTCGCTTCACGATTCCCTCACGGGACCGGCTTGTTACGACCGTATTATTTCCATGGCCCGGGATCATTGGGTCAACAATTCTATGCTTAAACAGACGCGTTGGTGTCACGGCAATATGACTGCTCTCATCCAGCTCAAGTCTTTCGTGAATTACCACTTAGCGGAGCTTCAGAGCAACCGTTTCCAAGCCCCATTCTGGCCGTACCCGCTCAAGTACTGGTGGAACGGGTTGGAGTTGATGTGTCAGACGGCGGACAATGAAACCAAAGAGCATACAGTGACCCCCTGACATTATTGGAGTGACCTGTCTGGACTCACGGCTCCCTTCCATTGTTCGTTTGTTTGACGGCCTCGTCGGAGCGATGAAGTTCGTCGGGTTCCAATTACTATTTGCGGTCAAGTTGACGGGGTGGACGTCAGCTGTAAAGTTTATGAGCATGAAGAACCGATTTTTGAGAAGGAAGAAGCGTGCTATTTTAAGGAATTTGGGAGCTGTTAATTCGACACTGTGAGTATTGAGGGATGGATTCACTCGGCGCTACATTTGCAGTGCGAGGGGAATGACTCATGGTCTTATATCATTGTTGTCTAGCGGTGGATGGTTTCTAACCAGATTCCGCAGTATGTTCTCTGAGGGTTTGTTTTTCAAGATGCTGTGGAAATACTAGGTTCGGATCGTATTGCTTTTATCCTTGGTTTACTCCTGTTTATGCTTTATCACTGTAACTAGCTAAAGGCGGAAAATCTGTGTGGAATTACGCGACTGCAAGTAAACGAGCTCGACCTTCAAGATGAAGCCAACCAAAATGTGCAATCGTGAAGCGAATTCGGTCTGAGCGCCAGAGTGAACTAGTCCTGAATTTTCTTTTCTAACAAAAATTATTATAGTGACCGCCAGCCACGGTGAATGCTATTTGCTGGAAGTCACTATATCTTAGAATACTTCCCTTTGGTTTATGGCACTTCAAGTAAGTTTCATTTCATGTGGAAGGCTTCCGCTCTCAGGAGCTGGGCGGTTTGGAAGAAGCTAGAAGAAACAGCTTGCACATGACTCTGCTCATCTTCCATTAGATTCATTATTCAGTATTACTAAAGCATAATATTTGCACACATGAAGCCCTATCGAGTGCTCAATTTAATGTAAGAGATTTTCTTGAAACAACTAAAGCCCGAAGCATGTGCAAGAGTCTCTTGATTACATCCTAGAATCCCCCTTCAACTCCTATTTGAAAAGAACTAGGGGTTAAGAAGAGTTTGAGGTCATACTTTACTCGCCTGTATGGACTTCTCCTTAATGCTCCAGAAACGAGGACGGGACTTCAGGACCTATAAACGTAAAGTGAGTTAGCTTCGTGAAGTGAAACATATTTGGGATACAAAAGATAAGATGGCATTCGGCGTACCCCATACGTGCAGATTGCCAGGCTTTGCCAGGTCTCGATGCGTTGGCTCGGTGTCGTCCAGAAGATCGCCATCGACATAGTGCTCCATAATGAAACCAACGGAGTCAAACCTATATAATAAAAGTGGTGAGCAAAGCGATGAGATCAGACTGGCGTCTTATGTCTTGTAACCAAATCATTCGATCTTAGGCAGGCCAAGGGAAAGATAAAGAACAGAGGGGATGCCGTCACCAGTAATCGAAGATTTGACTGCCCAAGACATGTCGACCAACGCCCCAACAACTCTTGTGTCCTTTTTCGCGAAGCCAGTCATGGCCCAGCAACTGCGTATCAAAGTCGTGCGTCTCATACGAAGTGTGGTGAATGCGATATCTCGGAGCTAAAAGACGATGAGCATATGATGCCGCGCGAGCCGGACGAAAAATTTGGCAACTGAGAGCACCACATGGTGTTGAACATCGCACCTTGATAGAAGAAGAAGCAATGGTGATCGACCTGCTCCTTTCCTCGGTTTAGGCGAAGGAAGGTTGTCATATCCTCCCCCTCGCCGTTGTGTATCAGCTTACACTTAGGGTTAGCATGATGTTTCAAACATCTATCGTCACCCCAAAGGGTACGAGCGGTTGGTTTTAGCTCACATCGCTTGGCATGAAGTTGAACCTTGTGGTGTAAAATTCGATTGCTTTGGCAAAGTTGGTTGTGCCGTGACCAAAATGGCCTAGCTTGTGAACAGGGGCCGGTCGTTTCTGGAATCTCTGAAACGTATTGGCAGGGCGGTTTTTCTCCGTAGGCTGAAAGTCGTCAATCTGACTGGTCATGGGAGAATAGTAAGAATGATACTTCTACTTACGTAATTCACAGGTGTATCGGGGAACGCCATATCAGAAACTTCCTTCAGTGCTTGACCATGAACCAAATGGAACGGGAAACCATCAACTGGATCGTAGAATGTGACACATTTGCCACCACCCGGGGCGTCGCTCAATTCATAAATATCGGTTGCGCGAGGGAGAGTCTCGGCGGCGAGTCGAAGATCGTCCTCGGACTCAACAACGAAACCAACGCCACCAAACTCATCACCGTTGCATCCGTCCTTCGCTTTCTCAGCGCAAAAGACCCAGGGATCTTTCCCATAGCCGCGGAAATAAGTCTTCTCGCCAACCTGGCGCTCCTCTTTGAACCCAAAGTCTTTGAGGAAAATCTTGGCTTTTTCAATATCCGTATACCGGTAATAGGCATGCGCTATGCGCTTCAAGGTGATCTTGCGCGGTGCTTCGGTAGCCATTGCGGAGGTCCCAGTGATTCGTCCCTGAAGGTTGAAAGATTGGGCTGCGAAATACTCAGTGGGCAACAAGTGTCTGTTGTCAAGGTGTAATTTTTCAGGAAGAACACTCCATCCTTTTTTTATCTACTAGGCGGAGAATCAAGAGATTTTAAGGAAGAGAAGTTGAGGAGTTCACTTTCCATACCATTGCGATGATATGACCGCCTCCGCGTCTGATATACCGGTATCCCCACCGGACATTAGACCCTACGGTGCCACACCCTGCGGGTTCGCTACGTCAGCAACCTTAAACCTTCCTCGGCATTGCGCCAATCTGCCGGTTGGATCCAGTGGCTGACTTCTCAAGTACGCCCTAGGAACGCGTGGTGAACGGTCGAGAGGTTCACGTCTGTCTTGATGACATGAACCACCTGTTCTAAAAACGGGCTGGGCCAATTCCACCGTGTATACAGTATCATCTTCTGTAGAAATTTCTCTCAGAATAGAATGATGGAGCCGCTGACGAACAGTTAATGAGTTGCTACTATTGTAGGGGACACAGAATCCGAATATCGAGGCTTCCAAGCATAGCCACCTAATACCATCTACCTACCTACCTCGACTAACTAGAATAAATGCTCTACCAGCATATGAATATGAAGTACACATTCCTGCTTGAGTCCTTTCTCTTGTTAACGTCGTGAATATGGGGAACTAATTATCACA
Organism: Iodosphaeria phyllophila; assembly: GCA_025802455.2. NCBI lineage: Eukaryota > Fungi > Ascomycota > Sordariomycetes > Amphisphaeriales > Iodosphaeriaceae > Iodosphaeria > Iodosphaeria phyllophila. The sequence goes on from JAOYMO020061267.1 coordinate 39,492, forward strand.
AGGTATGTTGATCAGTGAGGAGGCTTGGTGTGGATGCAGACTCATGGCTATGAGCAGCAGGTACCGGTACCCTGCGCAGCGCACCCCGCTATTGAGATAATCCTTGTTCTCTTACCCAACTCAAAATGGTCCACACTAGCTAAATCGTACCAGTACGGTGTTGGGGGTATGGATGCAAACGCCGATCGCAACGGCACTGTAGGGAGAGTATACCTCTCGTATTTCCCCGTCATCCCGCTTTGGCCATGCCACGAATATTCAGATGTGCAGTGCGCATTCAAGACTGCCAGGAAGAATCACTTTCCTGGTCACTCTCATTTGAACAGTATCACGGAAGAGAGAGAATCATTACGCTTTCACAATGCTCAAGAAAAATCCCAAAAAGGGCCACAGCGCCCATGGCAACGCTTCAATAGCAAGTCTGGCATCTACATCCACAAACACGACAACCAGCTCTGCCTCGAATGCCAGAGGCGATACCGTCGACCAAAAGACAAACTCGTTCGAGAGCGCGCCGACCGTTCCCGCCATTCTCAGCGATGGGCAACCTCTTCCCCGCCTCATCGTTTTCGATCTAGACTACACTCTGTGGCCATTCTGGATAGACACGCACGCCGTCCCGCCGCTTAAAGCCAACAATACGCACAGCCTGGCTACAGACAAGATGGGCGAGACATTTACGTTCTTTAACGAGGTACCCAGCATCTTACACGGGCTTGCGAGTTTGCCTTCTGACGTTAAGCTTGGCGTCGCAAGTCGGACTTATGCTCCTGAACTCGCGCGCGAACTGCTTAAGCTTCTCCATCTGCCGCTCGCAAGCACAATAGTCCCGCTGGGCGGCAAGGCTGCAGGGAACAAAAAAGAGAAAGCAAAGAAAGCAATTGAGATGTTTGACGCAGGGCTGGAGATCTATCCAGGCAGCAAGACTCAGCATATGGAAGCTTTAGGGACGAGAAACAAGATCGCGTTCGAGGACATGCTGTTCTTTGACGATGAGAGCCGTAATCGCGACGTCGAGCGTCTGGGCGTTACAATGTGCCTTGTAAACAATGGGATGACATGGCGGGATATCGAGAGGGGAGTGGCAGAGTGGCGGAGGAGAAGTACACGATGACGTGGCGGCTGGACGAGGCGAACATGATATACTGAAGGTTACAATAATAATGACAGTAATAAATTATCGTATAGACG
>JAOYMO020061268.1:0-10932 GCA_025802455.2 Iodosphaeria phyllophila
GGGGGGGGTCTCTAAGAAACAATGCACAATACGAGAGAGGTCCTCGGTCTAGCATAAGGTGGATGGGGTTAAAAAAGCGCAAAAACGATGGAAGGAGGGGAGGGGAGGGAAGGGTAAGGAGGAAGTTTGCGGTTTTAAATCAGGTCTAAGCAAAGTGTCAGGTAGCAAACAAAGTGGGTGGGAAAGAGGCTAAGGCTCCAGAATGAAGTATTGATTGATTGATTGATTGATTTGAGTGAACTGAGTGGGATTCAAAGTTGATTTATGTTTTTGACTTTGATGGAGAACAGAGGGGAAGAGGGAAAAAACGGACATGGAATGAAATTGTATGGAACGGAACGGAAAGGAAAATATGAGGCCTGCGATGAGACGACCGACTTTAACTTATGATCGTCTTAGGGATAATAATCAAGCCACATGATTGCTCAAAGCATTCAGTGAAGCATCTGGAAAGTCCCCGTAGTCCGCAGCTTTCCGGCAACGGTGCTCTCAGGTACCCAAGTGCCTCCCCACCCAAGAGAGCTACATACTCGAATGACGCCAGGTGGAAAGCACGCGTCGTCACCAGTCGAGGTTGCAAAACTGGTAGTTAGCACCTCCACTTGAAATCAGTCTGCGAACTCCATCACATTTGTCAGCTGAAGCTGAAGCTAAAGCTAGTCGCCAGGCCAAGTGGCAGAAAAAGAAGCTTCTATCCCTTCTGTCCCATCTGCCCCATCTATCCGAAAGACAAACAGACTTACCCGACAAACATACAGACAAACATACAGACAAACATACAGAGACAAACAGAGCCCCAAGATGTTAATCCGACTGCGCGGGCCCGATGGCATGAAGCGCATCGAGGTGTCGCCCACAGACACATTCGGGGTGTTGGGTCAAAAGCTAGCGGCCGAGTTACCTCCGACAGTGGTGATGGAAACAGTTCATCTGTCCAACTCTCCAACGGGCGGCGACAAGAAGCGGCTCGCAGACATTATCAACTTCCGGCTGGGCCAGATCGGACTCAAGCATGGCGATATCATATTTCTTACCTATGAGTACAAGAGCGAAGACGAAACCAGAAACGATGCTCCGAATCCCACGGCAGCCAAACCAAACGATAAAAAGGCGACGGCCGCAGGGCTGACATCATCGGCGGGGACATCATCATCATCATCATCATCATCATCATCATCATCATCATCATCATCGGGGACAGCAAGAGTGACGCCATTAAAGAATCAGGAAGGGTCAGAGAAGCCGCAGCACATTAAAAATCCATGGGAGGTGGTCAGACAGTCGCCGCTCGATGACAGGCTAGACAGGCAAGACGGCAAGATCAAGCGCAACCACAGCCGAATGTGCAAACATGGGCCCAAGGGAATGTGCGACTACTGTATGCCGTTGGACCCTTTCAACGCCGAGTACTTGGCGGAGAAGCGCATCAAATACTTATCTTTCCATGCCTACCTGCGCAAGATCAACTCGGCCACCAACAAGCCAGAGTCGGGCAGCTCCTTCATCCCACCCTTGAATGAGCCTTTCTTTCGGGTAAAGCGGGACTGCGCTTCGCATCCGCCTTGGCCTGAGGGTATCTGCACTCGCTGCCAACCCAGCGCTATCACGCTACGACCTCAGTCTTTCCGTACCGTCGACCACGTCGAGTTCGCCTCCTTCGACATGGTCAACGACTTCATCGATGCTTGGCGAAAGACGGGAAGCCAGAGAATAGGCGTGTTGTACGGTCACTACGAGGAATACACTGAGGTACCTCTGGGAGTCAAAGCCGTGGTCGAGGCTATCTACGAACCTCCTCAGGTTGATGAGGCTGACGGCATCACATTGACGTCAGATGACTATCCATCCTCATTAACATCCTCCAAATCATCCGACAAGTCATCCGACAAGTCATCCGACAAGTCATCGGTGGCTATGACCGACCTGGCCAAGCTGTGTAAACTAGAACCCGTCGGTATCCTGTACACAGATCTCTTGGATGCTGGCAATGGCGACGGCAGCGTAATTTGTAGAAGACACGCCGACTCGTACTTTCTATCCTCTCTCGAGGTCTGCCATTCCGCCCGGCTACAGGCGCAATACCCCAAGCCCAGCAAATGGAGCGATACGGGTAGTTTCGGCTCCAACTTCGTCACATGCGTCATCTCTGGCGACGAGACCGGCCAAATCGCCATTTCCTCCTACCAAGTCTCTAACGAAGCCGTCGAGATGGTCCGCGCCGACATCATCGAGCCCTCCGCGGATCCTTGCCTCATGCTCGTCCAGGAGGAAGAAGACGAAGACGAGACGAAGCAGCGGACACGCTACTTGCCCGAGGTCTTCTACCGCAAGATTAATGAGTACGGTCTGGACGTCCAGGAGAACGCCAAGCCCGCTTTCCCCGTCGAATACCTCTTTGTGACCTTGACCCACGGTTTCCCTGCTACTCCGAACCCGCTCTTCCGGTCCTCGGCTGCTCCGGCGTTCCCTATCGAGAACCGCGAGGTCATGGGCGACACGCAAGAGCCGCGGAACTTGGCCAGAGCTCTGGATCCCAAGAATATGAACAACCACATGGCGCTTTCGGATTTCCATCTACTTTGTTATTTGCGGAATATGGATGTGCTCGACAAGGCAAGGCTTGATTTACTTTCTTTCCTTTCTCGCCGTCTTTCTAACCATTGGCTTTCCAAGTCTAGAATCCCAACTCTAAGATTCAACTCTGACCAATCCCCAATACTTAACCCATTTCAAATAATACTAATGGACGTTACAGAATGAACTCGCTCTCCTCTGCCGCGTCGCCACTTCCCCCGACATGACCGACGCCCACAAACTATTGTCCACGCCCGGCTGGCAGACTCTCGAGGCCATCATACAGTCGACTGGTGAGACATTCCCATCCAGCAATGCAATTTTATCATCATCATCGTCGTCATTGTCGTCAAACCCATTCTCAAAAGATGGGGAGATGAAGAAACCCAATGCCAGTAGTCACCGCAATCATGAAACCAGCAGTGTCAGCAACGGTACTAGCAGCCGTCATCTCAAGCGCCCTCGTCCGCCTAGTGGAGGCGAAGATAGCTGGATGACCGACGCGGCCAATTCCTGGTCGTCTACTGCCGCCACTACTTCTGCTGCTGCTGCTGCCGCCGTGATTGTGATTGATGACGAGAGCGATGGGGACGACGATGATGTCCAGATCGTTGGTGGTAGTAGCAGCCGTAACGGCAAAGAGAAAGTGAAAGAAAAAGAGAAAGAGACAGGCATTACTGCTACGAGCAAGAGAGACTCCGATGGTCAACCTATCGCTAAGCGGCTTGCTGCTATTAGGCTAAACGGCGGCGATAGCGGCGATAGCGGCGGGCGACAACAGCGCCTCGATCGTAACCGCCTATCGTCCAACCCTGACCCCCCGTCGGCGCCTCATCCCCCGCGTCGATTCGAGTAAGATACGGTGTTGCCGAGAAGACGACGTGACGAAGAAGCCAGAGAGGGAGGGGGGTCACGATGGGGCTTGCGAAAGTATTTGGCAACTTGGGCTCCATTGTTATCGTACTGTCCCCCGAAAGCAGCGGCCAGAAAGAATGGAGAGGGACCCAGTAAAAAAGAGAGAGGGGTGGGGGAGGGAAAGATCAACACATAAAGATGCATCGAGTTGCATTGAAATGGCGAGCTTTGAAATGGTACCAAGGAAATCAAGAAAGACAGGAAAGGAATTTGCATCCATACATCCGATGAGTTTTGTGCCATGTGGATTTACCTTTCTCTCCAACGAGAGAGGTGGGGCTTAACGGGGAGGAGAGGCGAGGCAAGGCGAGGCGAGGACGTCTGCTTTTTATTGTCTGGGATGGGCTGCATTGGGGTTGATTGACGCAATCCACATCATACAAAACCATATCCCTCGGCGAGGCGTTCCGGAAACGTTGTCACATGGACCAGGGAAGGCGGCTCAAGTCCATAACATACGGTGTTGCGAAGTATGCGTTGCGCTGGGAAACTACGTGCTTGCGGCATGGGTGCAGAAAAATGACGAGTGTGCGCTGCTACTCTTTTTTTTTGGCCCTTTCTAATGACGATGAGTGATCATAAGTGCTGCTACCTCCTATAATTTTGAATTTGGCTCTCTATATTCCCTTTTATTTTCCCTTCCCTCCTCTTCTTTTAAGTTTTACTATTCCCCAGCCACACACTAAACGCCTGCCATCACTTTTCCATGTCCGCCTACAGTACAACCGAGATATCTATCACAGACAATCGCGATACATGAAAAAAACATCCGTCAACATACATTTTTTTTCCGGCCCAGCCCAGATGAGAAAATGACATCGCCATATGCTTAAAACTAAGAGATAGGAAGGGAGAGAGTTGGGTATCTTCATGGTGTTGATTTCTCTCGTCGCCTTTTTCTTTCTTTTGTTTCGTCTTTTTCTAATTTCCATTTTCTCTCTTTTCTTCCCTTTCCCCACACCCTCCCTCACAAAGGCTTGCCGCCGATGAAGTCAGACCACCGCCGTACTTCGGACGGGATGCCCTCTTTCCTAGGCAACTTCTCGCTCATACACTGGGCGAAGAGCATAGCCGTCTGAAGAGAAGAAAGAAAGAAAAACAATTAGCGTCCATATCCACGATTTCCTTCTCAGCCAGGAAAAACTCACCTGAGGCTCCATAAACAGCGGCACCCCGAAATCAACAGCATTCCTCCTCATCACGTAATTGACATCCGTCACCGTCCTCGCGCGCTCGCGCACCAGGTTGAACACCCCACGGATATCGTACTTCTTGAACACCTCGCGCAGCGCCCGCTTGTCTTCCTTGGGGAACTCAATCACCTCCACAGACGCCTTGTGCTGACTCGTGCGCTCCAAGAACTCCTTGACCTGCGCGTCGGCCGCGTAGAACTTGTACCCCAGCGGGGCGAGATAGTCAGCGATTTTTGTCAACCAAGCCTGCGACGTCTCGCCACCGAAAAGGATGCCCTCTCCCGGTTCGGGCACGCGGAAGTTCATGGCGGACTGGAGCGAAGTCCAGTAGGCTTCGACGAGATCCTTGCCGAAGCAGGCCATCTCACCCGTACTCGACATTTCGACGCCGAGGAACGGGTCAGCTCCCGCGAGACGAGTCCACGAGAACTGGGGCACCTTCACGGCAACGTAGTCGCGCTTCGCGGCCATGAGGTCGGTAGGGTCGGGCACGTCCTTGCCCACTAGGGCTTTCGTCGCCACGTCGATGAAGTTGGTGCCGAGGACCTTGGAGACGAAGGGAAAGGAGCGCGAAGCGCGGAGGTTGCACTCAATCACCTTGAGGGCGGGCTCGCCTCCCTCGGGGTTGTCCGCCTTGATGATCTGCATGTTGAAGGGCCCAGTGATTTTCCAAGCCTTGGCGACTTTCCGGGCAATCTCTTTGAGACGCTCCATGGTCCTGTTGTCCTGGGTCACGGGGGGCAGCACTAAAGTGGCGTCTCCGGAGTGTACACCGGCATGCTCTACGTGCTCACTGACTGCATGGACAATCAACTCGCCCTTGGAAGCCACACCGTCCACGTCGATTTCTTGCGCGCCCTCGATGAACTTAGTGATAACGACAGGGTGGTCAGGAGACACGCTGCTAGCCGCCTCCAGTTTGTCTTTCAGGTCCTCTTTACTGCGGATGACGGTCATGGCAGCACCTGAGAGAACGTAGCTGGGGCGGACCAAGACCGGGTAGCTGACCTGATCGGCGAACTTCTCAGCTTCCACAACTGATGTCAACTCCTTCCAGGCCGGCTGGTCGACACCAATACTATCGAGTATCTCAGAGAACTTCTGCCTGTCCTCAGCCTTGTCGATATCCTTAGGATCCGTACCCAGGACGTTGGCCTTGCCCGTCTCCTGGAGGCGTAGAGCAATATTCTGCGGCAGTTGGCCGCCCACGGAAACCACCACTCCAGAGGCATTTTCCAGCTCGTAGATATCCATCACCCGCTCGTAACTCAACTCCTCAAAGTAGAGTTTATCAGCCGTGTCGAAATCCGTTGAGTAAGTCTCTGGGTTATAGTTGATCATGACCGTCTTCTGGCCCATCTTTCGCAGAGCCAGTGTGGCACTGACCGCGCACCAGTCGAATTCGACGGAGCTGCCGATTCGGTATACACCACTTCCCAAAATCACGGTTCCCTTATCATCAAAGGTAACATCGTGAGAGCTGGCGTTGTAAGTAGTGTAGAGATAATTGGTGTCGGCCGGGAATTCGGCGGCCAAGGTGTCGATCTTCTTCACCCAGGGACGGATGCCCATAGACAGACGATAGGCTCGCACGGAATCCTCGTCGCTATTGACTGCCTCGGCGATTTGTCTGTCGGAGAATCCCATCTTCTTGACCCTCATGACGAGATCTCTCTTGAGATTTTGGACGCTGCCGGCCTTCTCCATCTCGCGAGTGCAGTCGACAATGTTCTGTAGCTTGTGCAAGAACCACTTGTCGATCTTGGACAATTCGTGGATGCGATCCACAGTGTAGCTTTCGTGCAGCATGGCTTGACCAACGGCCAACCACCGACGATCTGTCGGATTCGCCAGCTCATAGTCCAGGTCATCAAACTTGTCACCCTGGAAGCCTAGAAACTTGGGATCAACTTGACGGATGGCTTTCTGGAACGATTCCTCAAAGGTACGGCCAATAGCCATGACTTCTCCGACGGACTTCATAGCGCTGCCGATATCGCGCTTGACGTGCTGGAATTTGGACAGGTCCCATCGCGGGATCTTGGTGACAATATAATCCAAAGACGGCTCGAAATTAGCCGTTGTGGTCTTGGTAACGGCATTCGGAAGCTCGGGCAGACTGTGGCCCAGTCCGATTTTCGCGGCTGTGTATGCCAGCGGATACCCGGTAGCTTTAGATGCCAATGCTGATGAGCGAGACAGGCGGGCGTTGACCTCGATGACTCGGTAGTCGAGGCCATCCGGTTGCAGTGCGTATTGCACATTACATTCGCCAACGACGCCAAGATGACGAACGATCTTGATAGCAGCGGACCGGAGCATGTGATATTCCTCGTCACTGAGAGTTTGACTTGGTGCCACGACGATGGAATCACCCGTATGTGTACCTAGAGGATCGAAATTCTCCATGTTGCAAACGGTGATACAGTTGTTGTTGGCATCACGGACGACCTCGTACTCGACCTCTTTCCAGCCCTTCAAGGACTTCTCCACCAGGATTTGCGGCGACAGGGTCAGCGACCGGGCGGCCATGTTCCTCAGCTCCTCCTCATTATTGGCAAAACCAGAACCCAGACCTCCAAGGGCATAGGCCGCCCGAACAATGATGGGGTAACCGACCTCCTTTGCCGCGTTCAGCGCCTCATCAATCGTATTCACGGCGACAGACTGGGCAATGGGGATGTTGATTTCGTTCAAGGCCTTGGCAAAAAGATCTCGGTCTTCGCTGAGCTCCAGTGTGTGGACACTGGTTCCGAGGACCTTGACTCCATAGCGCTCAAACAACCCCATGCGCTGCATCTGCACACCCAGATTTAGCGCCGTTTGCCCGCCGAAGGAAAGAAAGATGCCGTCCGGCTGCTCCCGTTCGATTACATATGCCACATATTCGGGCGTGACGGGCAAGTAGTAGACCTCGTCAGCAAGAACGTGAGCAGTCTGAATGGTGGCGATATTAGGATTCATGAGCACGGAAGCTACACCCGCCTCCTTGAGAGCCTTTAGAGCTTGTGATCCTGTAATGATTATGTTAGGTTTCGTAATCTCTTCCGTAGTACATATGTATCGGTATGTCTCTAAACTCTAGTGGCGAGAGGGTTGTTATAAAAGACCCCAGCACCGGATAAATTGGGACATCTTTGGAAGAAATTCAGGAGAGCGCAAGTGCTGCAAACCCACCGGAATAATCAAATTCTCCCGCCTGGCCAATGGCCAGCCCCCCACTTCCAATGACCAAGACCTTCTTGACATCGACAATTTCTTTTGGCTTGATAACGCCGCTTTCGAGGTAGGCCTTCGGATTAGGTGCCTCCTGAGTAGAGGCATTATTACAACAGAGCGCCGAACGAGCGAACGTTCTCTTTTGTAATGGCGACAGCGTCGATTTCCCGGGTTGCGCAAGCAGAGACGAGGCCGACGCCAATGGATGTGAGCCCGTGGACGAGGTCAGTTGCCTCCGGGAGAGCGCGTTAGGCAATCGATGCCCGTGGCGAAATAGAGCGGGTGCGCGACCAGCGACCCGCGTGGAAAAAGCCATGTTCTCTCTCCTATAGGTCTGGCGAGTGGGGACGCGAGTGGGGACGCGAGTGGGGACGGAAGCTCTGTATAGTTACAAAATTAGATAGATACTTCAAAATGATGAATGCATCTCCCAAGCTCAATGTTAATTCGGAAGGGAGAAAGGAAATAGGTAAGAAAAAAACTTACCTTCTTGACCAGCGCACGATGAGTAACGAATGCGACTTCGGAGATTTAGGGGAGATTCACCCTCTGAACCGGCCGCCGTCCGATTCGGGCGTCTCACAGACAAAATTTCAGGTGCCGCCGACCTGCTTGCTATCACACATGTGCAGCAGGTCCCCGCCGATGGGATTTTGGCGGGTCGAGATAAGATAACCCCCACCTCCCCATTGAGAGGACGAAGCAGCAGGTAGGTAGTGGGTACCTTTCGGGCGAGGACCCCACCATCATCCACTACTTACACGCGAGTACAGTAATGCAATGCTCAGGAATCACTGAGTTATGAAACATGTGTCATGACTACTACAGATTCATGGGCTCTACCTACTGGTTCATGAATTTATTTGCATTAAACTATGGAAGCGTCTCTTGTCACCTTGAACAAGATATTTTCCTGCCCTTCCTCACTATTATCCTTTCTTGCCCCATGGAGCTCCGTAATGACCCCATTATCTACCTTGTTGGACGTGGCATAAATTGTACCCACAGCGCTTCAATGATCCTCATTCATCGTGATGTTGGTTCCAGTAACGGTCCAAGGAAACCAACCCGCCAGACGCTCGACCACCTGGAATATACCATCCTATACACCATTCTATGCAAGATCAACAAAAAAAACGCTACATACTTGCTTATCCAAGAATCCATGATTTCCGAGATATGCACGCTATAACTCCTTCCCGAGATGTCCCTTAGATCCTTACGACGTTAGCCGCCTCAGCGGATGCCCCTCCGTATTGAAAGCGAACTCGTCGAGTGAAATATACTCCGGATCGCTAAATATGAGATAAAAATACTTGAGAGTTTGGCCCATCCAGAAAGGTTCCATTCGATCCAAGCGCTTGGGCTGTGTCCCGGTTTCAGGTGCCACCGTGTCGATGGCACTATAGGCCAGGTCGGTGGCTGTGTTGTCGATGATGGCGTTCCACATCTCCCAAGCCGCGTCAAGATACCGCCGCTCGCCCGTCACCCGATATAATATGAACACCGACTCAATGGCCTCGGGGCGCAGATTATAACCCGGGTTCGTCATACTGGTAAATCCCGTGGGGAGGTGACGCTCGGCGATCATGTCATTGGCGCGCTGGATATCGCTACCACGCTCTTGACTCAACTCCAGGATAGCCTCCTTCCATACACTCTTGTTCCATTTGCAGTCTGATTTGCTGCGGCACGGGAGCATCGAGAACCAATCCGGCATGAGGCCTGTGGGCGTCGCCCGATATGTCCATATACACCCATCTGTCAATTTTCGCGCCTGCTCCAGGTGATCAGGTAGGCCATACAACCGTGAGCCCATCGCCAACATACCACCAACGAAACATGTGAGGTGCTGTGCCTCTTGTTTGAGATACTTGACCACCTCTCCTCCTGGCACCGCCTGCGTGCTGATGACGCCCGATATCAGAATGTCGGCCTCGTCCGGAACCATGGGTCGGAAGAAGTTAAACTTCATGGCCGTGCTCACAGCGGACTGGTACATTTGCTGATAGTCCGGTAGCAGACCTCCTGTCAAAGCCGTCATCTTGGGGAGATACTCGTATACGGAATCCGCCATGGCGCCGAGACTGAACGTGTTGTCCCACGCAAAGTTGCTGTCCCGCGGGCTATTACTGATAGGCCAAAGACCCGGCAGCTGCGTGCTCGCTTGTTGCGATTTGAGAAGCCCCGTTATCCTCTCGCTCGCATCGAACCATTTCGGGTTCCCCGTGATGAAGGACAATCGCGTAAATTCCATGGAAAAGGATCCGATCTCGGCCAATAAACCCTGTGGTGACGCCTCTTGTAGTTCCCCTGATGCAGCCCGAGCAAAATCCCAATGCGTGATGGGCAGCCGGTTTGGCGTGTCGAAGGCAACATAGAGCATCTCGCCCAGCTCAAGCGCCTTCTTTAATAATCGCTCATCCCCACTCATATCGAATGCGCTCAGCAACCCTGCCAAGTTCCGCTTGTTCGCTTCGTAGACGTTTATCTCGCCCACCGTACTGCCCATAAAGCTTATGTTTTTCACAAAGTTCACCGTGATGTCGAAATCCTCCTTGAGCCCCATGATCCACAAAGTGCCTAAACTTTCCACCATGGTCGTCCCCCAACCGCTGGACGGATCCTGAACACCGCCCGAAACAGGTTTGAGCTCGTCGTGGAGGAAGCCATGTTCGACGTAAGATTTCCAACATTTCTGAAAGACCTTTTTCACCTGTGATTGCCGCGCCAACCGTATGCTGCGTGTCTTTTCGTCCTCATATCCAGGCGCGCGCTGGATCCGGGGTAATGATTGCGGTCTACCCTTGGGAAGCTGTCTCATATCCTGAACCACATAGTGTGTCTTGATGGTCTTCCAAAAGTAATCGCCATTTTTGAGGATGTTCGGATCATACTTGTGAGTTTGCGGTGTTTGAAATTGCTGGCGACCCCATACCCGATAAGGACTATGACCCCCAAAAGTAGTATACAGAATAGCCAGGAATACGGCCAAGGCAACTACCCCCGACCGTCTTTTAATGCGCGGAGC
>JAOYMO020061357.1:0-10928 GCA_025802455.2 Iodosphaeria phyllophila
ATACAACACACTCGTTTTGCACAACAGGGTGTGCTTTTGAGACAACAAATATGCTGCGCGTGACTCCCCATCACTCCGACCAATCTTGCCTGGAGAGTAGTAACGAGGTACGTGGTAACTGGTCTGGCAAGAGTGCTCACCAGGCTTCAAAGTAGCTCCCAGTAGGTCTCGGAGCAGACACACTTCATCCGGGGTGGAGGGCCGCTTTGAAGCCTGACAAGTACCAGGACTATGGGAACGAAAAAAAATATCCGAACAAGCAATCACCACGATACATGCTGGCACCAGAACGCAGCACTACGATCCCGCATCACCCCGCCACCGCACCGCCGCCGCCACCCCTCCCCTTCTTGAACCTGCCCACCACCCCCGCAATCGCACCCTCCACCGGCAGCCTCTCCATCGAGCTCGCCCCCATGAATCCATGCACGCCCCTCGTCCTCCCCAGCACCACCTCCGCGTCCTCCGGCGTCGCGATCGGCCCCCCATGACACAGCACCAGCACGTCCTCCTCCCCCCTCGCCGCCACCACCGCGTCCCGGATCGCCTGGATCAGACCCACGCACTCATCAAGCGACTTGCTCGTCGCCGCACCGATGGCGCCCCCCGTCGTCAGCCCCATGTGCGCGACGACGATATCGGCGCCGGCCTGGGCCATCTTGGTCGCCTCATCCGGCGTGAAGACGTACGGGGAGGTGAGCAGGCCCAACTGGTTTGCGAGGCGTATCATCTCGACCTCGGCATCGAAGGCCATGCCAGTCTCTTCGAGATTCTGGCGGAAATCCCCATCGATCAAGCCGACGGTGGGGAAGTTCTGCACGCCGGCGAAGCCGAGCTCCTTCAGGTGGGCGAGGAAGCGGGGGATATCGCGGAAGGGATCGGTGGCGCAGACGCCGGCGAGCACGGGGGTGCGCTCGACGACCGGCAGGATCTCCCTGGCCATGTCGAGGACGACGTCGTTGGCGTTGCCGTAGGGCATGAGCCCGGCGAGGGAGCCGCGCCCCGCCATGCGGAAGCGCCCGCTGTTGTAGAGGACCAGCAGGTCGATGCCGCCGGCTTCGAGGGAGGTGGCCGAGAGGCCGATGCCGGCGCCGGCGGCGATGATCGGGGTGCCGGCGGACCGAAGGCTGTGGAGCTGGTGCAGGATGTCGGCGCGGGATGTTGGCGGTGCCATTTGTGGAGGGTTTACCAACAGTTTTGTATCCAATTGTCTAAGAAGCAGTCCATCGATCAAATGAAACGACGAGAATTCATGTCGCATCCGCGCTCACAGATTGTGAGATGTGAAATGCGGAGCGCGAGAAGATAGGCGCGTGCTGACGTCACTGGAAGTAAATGATGCATAACTTATATTATAATACTGTGATATTGTACTCGGATTTATTGAGACTACTCCTCACATCATTCATCCCATTGTGAAGTGAATAGAACCACTTTTTCGTTTTGAACTTTGAGACAGAATCCCCAGGGTGGTCTATCTCAGGATGCAGGAAAAAGGAGCCAAAGTAGCGCTCCTCGGCACCTGTGACTCCAAGCTCGACGAGCTACTCTTCCTGCGCTCCCAAATCCTCGAGCATGGCGTCGACGTGATCCTCATTGACGTGGGCCGCTCTCATACCCACCACAAATACATCAGCATATCTCATCACACCCAACCTGACACCCCACGGAACGCCTGGGATCTCCCACGCGCCGAGTACATCAAGGCCGCCTCCCAATGGGCTACGGATGGCTTGCATTCCATGCTAGCCTCGGGCGCCATCCACGGCGCCATCGCCATAGGCGGGTCGGGAGGCACGTCGCTTGTGGCCCCCGCGATGCGAACGGCGCTTCCCGTAGGCTTCCCTAAGCTCATCGTCAGCACGGTGGCGAGCGGAGACACGGGGCCTATCGTAGGGGAGTCGGACTTGACGCTCATGTACTCGGTAGTGGATATCGCGGGGTTGAACGGGGTGCTAAGGGCGGTGCTAAGGAATGCGGGGGCTGCGGTGGCGGGAGCGGCCAGAGCTTATCGTGTCGCGAAAGACAAGGAGGAGAACGAAGGGGAAGGAGAAGGAGCAGTGGAGAGAAAGAAGCGGGTAGGGGTGACTATGTTTGGAGTCACCACGCCAGCGGTAGATACGATAAGAAGGCGGCTGGAGAAGGCGGGCGTGGAAGTGTACGTTTTCCATGCGACAGGCCACGGAGGCAAAGCAATGGAGAGACTGGTCTCGGAAGGGCAGCTAGACGGGGTGATCGACGCGACGACTACCGAGCTGTGCGATTTGTACGCGGATGGGGTGATGAGCGCGGGGGCTGACAGACTGGAAGCAGCCGCGCGGAAGGGAATCCCTAATATCGTTTCCCTGGGCGCCACGGACATGACGAATTTCGGGGCCCGAGCGACGGTGCCGCCCAAGTATGCGGATCGTAAGCTGTACGAACATAATCCTATGGTGACGCTGATGCGTTCGTCTAAGGATGAGTGTGGCAAGATAGGTGAGCATGTGGTGGAGAAGCTGCGCATGGCGACGCGGCCAGAATTGGTACAAGTTTGGATTCCTCGGGGTGGCGTCAGCATGCTGTCAACGACTGGGGGGCCATTCGATGAGCGCGAGACGGATGAAGTGCTGTTCGAAACGGTGAAGGCCGGGCTGAAGGATACCGGGATCCAGATTGTAGAGGATGGACGGGATATCAACCATGGCGGGTTTGCGGAGGCCATGGCGGATGTACTGTTGAAGATGCTAGGATTGTGAAAACCTAAGCAAGTGCCCTTTCTACCGTTATCATAATCAGTGATCATGTAAAGTCGTAGACCATCAATCTCTTCTCCCTTCCCCACGATTCCTTCAAAACAATGACCATCTCGTCATCGAACCCGACCCAATTTCGGCTCTCCATCTCCGCGTCTTTACCACCCAAACCGAGCTCATTCCGCGGGCTCACACGAACACTGCTGCGTCCACCAGCACCCCTGCCCTCGAGCTGCCATACACGAATCTCCTCGCCGCGCGTACTCACACTGACGGCCTTCCCACGCGCCGTGATCTCAGCGTCCCCAATGCCCGAAGTATGTCCCCACAGCCTTATTCCAGGCGAGATGGTGAGGGCGGCCGGGTTGGATACGCAGACATGCAGCACCAGCGTATTGTCAGGTAGTACGGCGAGCAAGTAAGGATGCGAATAGCAGAGGCTGATAGGGCCATCGGAGAGGGCTACCGTGTGGGCGTGGGCTAGTCTGGAAGTAGGCGACACTTTTCCAAGCTCGTCACCAGCAGAGGGAGCCAAGGGGAGATGCAGGTCCTGGAGGCCGACGGACCAGCCTCCGTGCAGTGTAGCAAAGGCGTAGGCAATGGAAGCGACGGCTTTGCCGGCGAGTTTGCGGATGGAGAGGGCCAGGGGTGAGCGCGAGACGTGAGAGCGCAGGGAAGAGAGAAGATGCGGTCCGGTGACGTCATTGATGGTATCGAATGTGTAGAGCAATATGGACGAGTCGTCGGTGGCTGTGAGTAAGTAGGGATACAACAGTGCCGCATCGGCGAGGCGGCTGTTATTGTGATTACCGTTTGATGACCTCGTTTGGTGTCGATATCGTGGAGTTAATTGGCGACTTTTGATATCGTAATCCCAGACACCCAAACTGCCATCTGCAAAGCCGATGGCAATGTGTAAACAGTTCCGTTGATCATCAATAGCTAGGCAAGTCGGAACAGCCGGCTTTTCCTCCGCCTCGGCCCCATCATCTTCGCCAGATTCAAGCGAATTCACGGACCCAACGAGTGATTTTGTCTTGAGATCCCACACCCGCAGTCCTAAGGCCATATCCGCCGTCACAACCATGCCATCACTAAATCTGATCAACGTCCCTCTACCCTTACCTCGCCTTCTATCATCATCCCCACCATCTTCGCTCTTGCCATTCTCATTGTCACTGTCCTCATGTTCGTCATCTAGCGGCCAACCCAAACCTAAAGGCAGCTCCTCCATCGTGCATTTGCCCCGACTCCAGTTATGTCGCACTTTGTACAGTATCTTCCAATCCATAGGCGCCCCCCTGTTCTCCTCCTCGCGGCGAGCAGACGAATATTGCGCCACCTTGGCTGCGGC
The DNA here is from genome assembly GCA_025802455.2 of Iodosphaeria phyllophila. Classification (NCBI taxonomy): domain Eukaryota; kingdom Fungi; phylum Ascomycota; class Sordariomycetes; order Amphisphaeriales; family Iodosphaeriaceae; genus Iodosphaeria; species Iodosphaeria phyllophila. The sequence goes on from JAOYMO020061357.1 coordinate 4,090, forward strand.
CTGTCGCCCGGCTCGCTGCGCGATCGACGGCCGCAGAAATCGCGCTTGGTACAGCTGTCGCCATAGTTGCGAGTCGCCGGCTAGACGGTGGAACCGATGCGATACCGGCGAGAGGGAAACGAGCTGTGTCGTAGATAGACAGGACAGAATGCGCAAGAGAAGTTCGTCCGACAGAGGGCTGAGCCGGTCTACACGGGCGTTGGGAGCTGGATGGTGTGGTGGCGCGAGTCGGGCGCGTTTTGGGGCAGACGTGGGGGACAATGGTTGTGAGTGCGACTCGGAGGCTTTCCGCTTGTGTGACATTTTGACCGTTGTCGTGCTGGCGCAGAGCTGGAGCCAAGATCGTGGAGATCGAGTTGGAAGAAAGGTCTTGGAGTTGGTGGTTGTGGTGGCGCCTTCCAATGATGCGGTTCCGGAGCTAATGGATATAAGTCCATCACTCACTTCTAACACAAGGAGGTAATTGCTGATACGTACCCAATCATCTGCGGGTGTTACTGTTACCTTTTTCCCTTGCTCCTTTCGAGTCTTCCAGCCTGGCAAAAGGCTTTCGCTAGTAAACAGGCAGATAATAATTACCAGTATCCATGAGGAATCTTGTGTTTTTCAGATAGCTTTGTATTTTCTATTAGGAAGAAAGCCTCCCAAGCCCTTGAGATAACCGGACTCCAACCTACGATCTCACTGTCTACTACTTGGGTTCTGCGGGATAATTGCCAGTAAATCAAGCCCATCCGCAAGCAAGTAAATAAAACAAGAGATACGATTTTTACCAACATCTAAGTCAGCGGCAGCTCCAGATGTGTATCATCTATGGACGTGCCCTCTACATTCTATCTGCAGCATATCCGTTTATTGCAAAGCCTTCTTACCCATGGCAACTCTAAACTGCCCTTGGTCAGCCACAATCAGCCCTCTTAGTGAACAACAGCCAAGGATCCATCCTGAATATACATTCTACAATGTTATTGTGCCCAGAACCAACATGTACACAACGTACGTATCATCAGTTGCAACCCCTAAGCAGCCATGAAGGTTGTGAAGTCGGGTACTTAGCAAGCCAAAAATTTAGTCTGAATCATGCTTGTTATCATGCCTACGGTTCGTGACGGCTAATACCTCCGTTTTCCCGGAAGCCTGGGCATAGCTGACACCGAAATCCGGTGAGAAGCTCCACTCAGACTCTCGGAAAGACAGATAGTTGTAACTTAGAAGAAATCTGTGAGAATATAGCGGGTATAGTTGCAAATAATCTGTGGGGTATCGCGATCAGGACAAAATATGGAAATCATCTGGGCGATGCAAGGAAGTAGGCATGGTGGGCCCCGGGAAGAATCTTTTTTCACATGTTCGCAAATGTATCGTTCATCATGTTTTACATACCGGTAGTACTCGAGAACTAAGGAAGCTCGGGTCTGAACCGGCGATTTTAGACCGGGTAAGTAGTATCGCTGCTTGGCATTAGAAATTTGTGTAGGGTATTCGCTATCGGTGTATTTTAGAAATGGAAGAGACCTGGAGCTTCTACATCGGGGCCGTCACCGTTCCGGGGGGGGGGGGGGGGGGGGGGGGGGGGAGCATGAACGGCGACTGCAATGCGGGAAAGCCAGAGCCCGCGAGCGGGCTCGCACACCGATATGGTGTGCAGAAGAGGGTGTGTATAAGCCCCTACGTATTGCCTTCAAAAGGAGTGATGCGGCAGTTGGCAGTTCGGCAGGCTGGAATCGAACAATTTTACCCACGGTCTGCCCCGCCGCTTTCTCGATCCGGAGTCGTTATCCGGCTTCGGTGGAGCCCTGCCAGTCCCACCACCGAAATTCGAGAAGGATGACGAGTTTACGATATGAAGCCTAGACCCTGCCACCGGAACTGTTTGTAGCCGAAGGTCTGTGGATTTACCGTGCTAAACCCCACGAGGCTCCGGGCAAGTGGGGCAGAATAGCTCCTTCCAAACGTCACGGAAGCGGAGCTTTGCAAGTCCGGGAATGCAAGCCATCGTTATGCCGGCAATTACCGGTGCCTCCAACTGCTGCTTATCCGCCTTGTGCAAGTCGGCTGATTGCCTGGCACTCCAACATCAAAACTGCACTGCCATAGTTGCAACCTGCCGGTACCGCAACGAGGAGAGTCGCACTGCATGAAACGGAGGTAGTGTTAACAAACAGACTGTAGCAAATGCTACTTGGCAACGATGATTTCAAATTCATTTCGGTCCTTCCTGCGCTAACAACGGCACAACGGATATCCACATAGTCTATGATATCATACGATATATGCCTGCCAACATGGGCAACCTCGTCCGCGGCATGCAGCAATTGCACCTCGCCGCAGACCAGATCAGCAACATTGACGATATTCTGTTACAGCAGCCACATCAGCGCCCGCCTCCGCGGAAGCGGCAGAAACAGAACCCCGCCGTTGTCCGCGCGGGGCTGGAACGGGATTTCTTGACACCTCGGGACACCTTCTCGACCGCATGGCTAGACCGACTGCAGCAGCGCTGGGACTGCCCGACCAACTTGAGCGATCTTTTGGGGATCGCCCCCACGCAGACCCGCACCGTCACTCGGTTCACTCGCCAAGGGTTGGAAGGCCGCGTGACGGGTTATACCAACGTCACGGTGCCCGCGGGCAGCCAGACGGCGAAGAACTCGACTAGCCTGCTGCGGAAACCGGCGGGTCGGATCGACTTTGTACGCGGTGGTGCTGGATTCTTTCCTTTTGCCCCGGGAGGCCTGGAGAGCGTTGACTCGATAGCGGCTTCGGAGGAGCAGACCTTGCAGGCGACAACGCCCGGAGCATCGTCTGCCGCCAAACTAGAACGAGTCATCAGTCTGGGCGCTGAGAGCAGACTGCTTGAGGTGGCTCCGGGGTTCACTAGAGGCATCAAGTTCACTAAAACCGCCAGCGAAGCAGCGGCCAAGGATGTGGAGGATGAGTTGGGCCAGGAGCCTGAGGAGCCTGAGAAGGCAGCTGGTAGCGACGATGAAGAAGTCGAAGATCAAAGTGGAACAGGAAATGAGAATAGAGGAAAAGATGATAACAGCAATGATGAGGGTAACGATGCCGAAGACATCGATTCCCTCCTTCCTATTGAATTCCCCGCGCTGGAGCCTCACGGTGCTCTCCCCTTGGCTAGCTCTAGAAAGGCTGGACGGGAATGGGCACACATGGTAGACATTAATCGTGATATTCCCAACTTTGCCGAACTGGTACCGGACATGGCGCGCGAATGGCCGTTTGAGCTGGATATATTCCAAAAGGAGGCCATCTATCATCTTGAGAGCGGCGATTCGGTTTTCGTCGCCGCCCACACCTCGGCAGGGAAGACGGTGGTGGCGGAGTACGCCATCGCCCTGGCTGCGCGCCACATGACCAAGGCCATTTACACATCGCCCATCAAAGCCCTGAGTAATCAGAAGTTCCGCGACTTCAGACATAATTTCGATGAAGTTGGTATTCTGACTGGAGACGTTCAGATCAACCCTGAGGCCAGCTGTCTCATCATGACTACTGAAATTCTCCGGAGTATGTTATACCGCGGGGCCGACTTGATTCGTGACGTTGAGTTTGTCATCTTCGATGAAGTCCACTATGTCAACGACTTCGAGCGCGGCGTCGTTTGGGAAGAAGTTATCATTATGTTGCCGGAGCACGTATCTCTAATTCTGCTATCTGCCACTGTGCCAAACACATATGAGTTCGCCTCGTGGGTTGGCCGCACTAAACAGAAAGACATATACGTCATTTCAACTCCTAAGCGGCCCGTTCCCCTTGAGCATTATCTTTGGGCTGGCAAGAAAACTCACAAGATTGTCGGCCCCGACAAGAAGTTCATCGAAAAAGGATGGAAGGATGCGGATCAGGCGATGAGGGGGAAAGACAAGGTCGCTCCCGCATCGGCCGGTCGAGGTGGGAGTGGTGCCGGTGGTAACCAACGAGGAAACCAACGAGGAGGGAGTCAGCGCGGGGGTAATCAACAGCGAGGAGGCCCAGGTGGTCGAGGCGGTGGCCAAAGGGGGCGAGCCGGTCCACCGCGTGCCAGTCACGCACCAGGTCATATGGGCCGAGGTGGTCGACCGGGCGGATTCTCCTCCATGGCCCAAGACAGGGACCTCTGGGTGCATATGGTACAGTATCTGAAAAAGGCTAATCTGTTACCAACCTGTGTCTTTGTCTTCTCCAAGAAGCGGTGCGAGGAGAATGCCGACGCGCTGAGCAATCAAGACTTTTCCACGGCGCAGGAGAAGAGCCATATCCACATGATCATCGAGAAATCCATTGCTCGACTGCGACCCGAAGATCGAGTCTTGCCCCAGATCCAACGTCTGCGTGAGCTCCTGGCTCGGGGTATTGCCGTCCATCATGGTGGACTTTTGCCGATCGTAAAGGAGCTGGTGGAGATCTTGTTCGCTCAGACCTTAGTCAAGGTGCTGTTCGCTACCGAGACTTTCGCTATGGGTCTTAATCTGCCAACCCGCACTGTCGTCTTTTCCGGGTACCGGAAGCATGACGGTCATTCGTTCCGCAACCTGCTCCCGGGCGAGTACACGCAAATGGCCGGTCGAGCGGGTCGCCGTGGTCTCGACTCGGTCGGTTCAGTTATTATCGTGCCTCCTGGGAACTCGGACGAGGCCCCGCCCGCGGTTGAACTCCAGAAAATGATACTCGGCGAGCCTAGCAAGCTCCGCTCGCAGTTCCGGCTGACGTACAACATGATTCTGAACCTACTGCGTGTAGAGGCGCTCAAGATCGAGGAGATGATTAAGCGCAGCTTTTCGGAGCACGCCACTCAGCAACTGCTCCCTGAGCACGAGAAGGGCGTGCGACTGGCCGAGGCGGATCTGGCCAAGGTAAAGCGCGACACTTGCGAAGTTTGTGATCCGACGATAGAACAATGCCACCAGGCTGCCATGGACTATAAGAAGCTGACACAGGAGCTGTACACGGCACTCTTACAATTCTCATTTGGGCGCAAGATGTTCTCCCAGGGCCGCCTGATCGTCTTTATGAGGGATGGAGTTCGCACGCCGGGCATCCTCATTAGAGATGGGGCATCGGCGAAGTCGGTCGGTGGCGAACCTACCTTCCATGTGCTTGAGGTCCGCATCCCCCGCGATCGTGACTCGACCGATATTTTCCCCTTTGTCAAAGAACTAAAACACCGCATGACCAGAATCTCGCTGCCGAAGAAATTCCGCCCCTCCGAGGCCCATGTGCCCTTAAGCCAGGTTGAGTGTCTCACCAAGAAAGTCACCAGGGGCATTGTACCCGATATTTACGATGGGGAGGCCAGTCAGGACAAGGCGATACAAAGAATCCGCCAGCTGTGCGTCTCATGGCGGGACGACTACTGGGAAGAGATTGATCTTGCGAGCAAGATCAAGAGCATGACCCTGCATGAGCTGCTCGACAAGCGCAACAAGCAGATGTGGAAGATCGGGATCTACGCGGGCGAGTGTGAGCATTTTACCAAACATGTAGGTGTCTTCTTTCCACCTCCATCTTTTCAAACAAAAGTTTGCAAAATATGAACCTATATTAACAACTGACCCAGTTCGCCATGTGCCACGACCAATGGCTCATCGAACAAACCATATCCGACCTGCGCGCCAACCTCTCCAACCAGAACCTCCAACTCCTCCCGGACTACGAGCAACGCATCAAAGTCCTGCGCGATCTCTCCTTCATCGATGCCGAGTCCCGCATCCAGCTCAAGGGCAAAGTGGCCTGCGAGATCCACAGCGGCGACGAGCTCGTCCTGACCGAGCTCATCCTCGAGAACGCCCTCGCCGACTATGAACCCGCCGAGATCGCAGCGCTGCTCTCCGCCTTCGTGTTTCAGGAGAAGACCGCCTCCGAGTCCAACCTGCCCCTCAAGCTCCAGCTCGGCATCAAGCGCATCGTCGATATCAGCGAGCAGGTTAACCAAGTCCAGACCGAGCACCAGGTTATCCAGGCCAACGACGACAAGGACGCCCAGGACTTCTCCTCCAAGCCCCGCTTCGGCCTCGTCGAGGTCGTCTACGAGTGGGCCTGCGGCATGAGTTTCCGCGCTATCACCGACTTGACGGATGTGCTGGAGGGCACGATTGTGAGGACGATTTCAAGGTTGGATGAGGTTTGTAGGGAGGTCAAGAATGCGGCTAGGATTGTGGGCGATCCGGAGTTGTTTCGCAAGATGGAGATGGCGCAGGAGGCCATCCGTAGGGATATCACCGCTGTGGCTAGCCTCTATATGTGAGTTCGCTTGGGGAGGTGGAACGGCGGCGTAGCCTGGCGATTTGTACCGGTTCGTGAGCATGTCAACTCTGCACATACATTGAGGGATAGATGGTTTTATCAAAATACAGTAGATTTGGCCTTCTTCCATACACGTCTAAACTATCTACACAAGACCTATCTGCCCACATATACCCTCCTCTAAACCATAGGATCCGCATTCCCATCCCTCCCCTTGACAATCCCCTCGATCTCTCGCGTGATCCAACCACCGTAAAAGTCCCCCGGCTGCGCCTCCACCATCTCGCCGTCGACGAAGCAGTCCCAGGGCGCCGCGTAGAAGGAAAGGAAGCCCTTCATGGCCGCGAACCCCGCCGTCGGCTCGTTGTATGACCAGATGCGGTTCGAGACCGTTTCGCCGCCGCCGTCGTCGCTGTTTCTGGAGGCGATGCTGTAGTAGGTTGCGCGGCCTTTCCATTCGCAGTACGAGGTCCGTTTTGTGGGGGTTAGGGGCGCGCATAGGCTGGTTGGGGGCAGGTAGTAGGCTAGTATGCGCGGGGGGGTCTTAGTGTCATGGGGTTTACGGGGGTTGGTTGGGGGAGGTTTGGGTTTGCGGA
>JAOYMO020061449.1:0-10924 GCA_025802455.2 Iodosphaeria phyllophila
TCGTCTACATCTGGTCGAAAACAACCCGTCATCTCCAGACCCATAGGCACCACCAGGATAAGCAATTTGGGCGCCACCTGCTGAATAGCCAGCAAGTTTTGTGGAATACAAAACTATGAGTCGTGTTGTTTTTAGCTCACAATTCAAATTACAAAGGAGGATAAGCTGGGTGGGCGAGCGAACCTGTACTCATCGCTCACCCCGTACCCGAGCATAATCTCTGGAATCTCAGCCATAACGGCCTGGGCGGAGTCATTCATGAGGTCGATGCATCTTCGATCTATAGGTTTCGCGAAGTCGTATTTAGTAGCCTGCCTTTAATTTTTTGCGAGGCGGTCGTCAGCGTTTCCCGGCCGTGTTACAAATTGAAAAAGGTAAAGATACTCTACATATATGGACGGCTTTGGTTACACATACTTGGAGAAACGACGCCCGTCTATTCGAACCACGATCCACGTCCCAGGAAGCAAAGAGTCGGTTTGCTCGAATTGGCGGACATATTCATAACTAGCATGGAATCAGGATTAGTAGCTTTAAACATTTGCTGTCCATGATGATGGTAGAGGATGGGTGTGAATCTAGGCGTTTCAAGGATTCAAGTACGCACTTTGAATTCGCCATGGTGACAGTATTCTTGCTAGCGTCTTGATTGAGACTGGACAGAGCGTTCTATAAAATTAGATAGGAAAATGTCGGTAAAAATTAATCGCGGTTCCGCGTTCCGTGATCCGCTCACAACATTTACAGCACTCGATGCCTCTTCGTTAGGAAGAAAAGGGGGGATGAGATAGTTTTTGCCTGTACGAGACTCGCTTCCGTGTTTCTTGACCCTAACTCTTCTTCTTAATCGCCAGATATGTGAGATTCTCAACGGCGTTTAACCATCAATAAAGTACAAGATGAAGCATGTGACTAGGGCATGAGGATTTAACCATGGTAAACGGGGTAGCAGGAGATGAGCTCACAGCGGTCCGGGATGGGAGTAACCTACCTTGGAGATGTGCCGTACAGGTACGGTACCACAGATAAGCGGCTGACAGCTCAAACCTCAAGGGTCCTCTCCAGTGTGGGATGCAACCATTCACGCATGACGTCTTTTGTCCCATCGCGAGTTACCGCTCGCGTGCGCGCGATTTGAGCAGATCGCCTGCTTCAGCACAATTGAGTTAAACCCTACCAGTAGCCCCGTTTGAACCGGCCACCTTTACCCCCAGTAAACAACCACGCACACTCCTCCCACGATCCGTGAACAATGCGCCAGAGTCGCAAGCGCAGAAGCCGAAGCAGCGGGAGCAGCAGTCGTGGCGGTCATAATTATTCCAGCACGCAGCCATCAGTATGAATCTACTTCTCTCCGACGACTACCTCTTGCAGGACTACCCAGAGTACATCACCAACACCATAAGATCGGGCCATACGACATGTTTGCGCTTCAACCGGAGAGGCGACTACCTGGCCAGCGGCCGCGTCGATGGCACGGTTGTGGTATGGGATATTGAGACTATGGGGGTCGCGCGCAAGTTGAGAGGCCATAGGGCAGCCATTACGTCGCTGAGTTGGTCACGCTGTGGCCGCTACTTGTTGAGTGCTTGCCAAGGTTATCGCGCGGTGCTGTGGGATCTCCAAGATGGGACGAGATATCGCGAGGTGAGATTTAGGGGACCTGTGTATACGGTGGACATGCATCCTTGGAATCAGTAAGTGTGGTCTAGCCAGTGCCATGCATTCTGGATGGCTTAGAAAAGATATTGATACCACCACACCAACAGCCACCAATTTGTTGCATCCGTTGTGGATAACCCACCCTCTCTTGTGGATATGACCGACCCTATTGACGTCAAATATACGCTCCCCTCAGCTCCCAAACGAGACGATGACGACGCCGATGCGGCTACTCGGCAGAAGCATGCCAAGGCGGACGCTAAGCAATCCACCACGGCTACGATTTATACTGTAACGGGTAGCCATATCTTGGCAGGCACGAACAAAGGAAAACTCAACATCATTGACACGCAAACAAAAGAAGTCATTTGGTCCGAGAAGATCTGTGGTGGTGTTATTACCACTCTTAGACTCACAACCTCAGGCAAGGACTTGCTTGTCAACTCATCGGACCGCATTGTCCGGACTTTCCATGTCCCTGATCTATCCGCCGCCGATCTCGACCCGGATACTATACAAATCCCCCTCGAGCACAAATTTCAGGATGTAGTTAATCGATTGTCCTGGAACCACGTGACTTTCAGCACAACAGGCGAATACGTAGCAGCATCTACATTCAACAATCACGAACTCTACATATGGGAGCGAAACCACGGTAGTCTAGTCAGGATGCTAGAGGGACCCAAAGAGGAGCAGGGCGTTATAGAATGGCACCCGCACCGGGCTCTTCTAGCTGCCTGTGGTCTTGAGACAGGCCGCATCTACATCTGGTCGGTCACCAGTCCGCAAAAGTGGTCAGCCCTGGCCCCGGATTTCAGCGAAGTGGAAGAGAACGTCGAGTACGCCGAACGCGAGGACGAATTCGATATCCACCCGCAGGAGGAGATTAACAAGCGACGGCTTGACTTGGAAGACGAGGATGTGGATGTCTTGTCCTCGGCTGATCCCGGCAAGGCTCATGATGATGGAGCAGGCCCAAGCTTTTGCATGCCCGTCTTGTTCAATTTAGGAGATAGTGATAGTGAAGAGGAGTTTGTCACAGTGTCTATCGGGACGGTTCGGAGACGGAGTATCGGCGAGGCTAATGCTGAGCCGCCTGATAGTGAGGGTGCCGGTAGCGCTGGTAAGAAGGGATCTTCAGCGAGAGCGGCGAGGGGGAAGAAGAAGTAGACCTCAAATGTTTTGAGACGGATGAAGCAGCTGTTAGACTTGTACTATTGTAGTATAGGGAAGCCAGTCTACCCAGCAGGGTTGAATCGAATTATAGGGCATATTTCACTCCATGATGATTGACTATGGAAGGATTTGTTAAGAATCTTAAGAAATGCCAACCAAGGCATGCGCCACGGGGATAAGATGACTTATGGGCCAATAGACGGTGGCAAGGCGGATAATTGGCCTACCAATGACCTAAAGAGACACTAGCAAATGTGGATTCAATGCTAACAGTGTCCACGATCTTATCAGTCCAGTCTCTTGCCTTGTCTGTGGACTCTGCCAATATCATGAGCCCCCCCTATGTTCTAAGTAGCAAGAAGCATCGATCTCGTCCATGATTAATTATGGCTCAATGAACACTTGTGATATGGCATGTATGTTGTTTGGCATTGTCTACAGATGGGTGCAGTACTGCAGTGTACCGGTAGTTTCCAGCCCGCCGAAATCCAGTGATAATGAATATCTCCGAAGACCGGGTTCATACCGTACTGAACAAATGAGCTTGAGGAACTCGCTGATGTTGGCTACATACGGTAATTACCTTGTTGGTATCAGTATCGTCATTGAGACATCAACCAAAGAGGGAACCTGTTGTGTCAATTCTGCATGGAGCTTCAAGGCTAGGCTTGGCTCCCGTACCTCAAGGTCATTCTTTAACACCTAACCCAGCTTACTAATTCAGCGTTCGACGCGAATTTCTTGGGCGTGATTGGACGTGAACCATCGAGTTGGTACTGTGTAGGCTGGTCAGCATCGCCCCACTTGTGAGTCCCTTGTTCGCTGCAAGTGGAGCTACGGTGTCATTCTCGCTTTGGCCGACGCGGCTGATCCATTCAGAAATTCTCAACGCCTCCCTAAGCCTGCTGCTTCACGCATTTCTCTCTTACAACGCCTTCGTCGATGGGCAAAGTGCACCCGACGACACACAGCGATCTTAATCCGCCTTCACGCCGCGCAACCAGCGTCCAGTTGCGCGCATTGCTTTCAGTAATCGGATCAGCTCGCGCTTTGCAAAGCGCGCACACGACTTACCCCATCACGGTGCATCTCGAGCTTTCGGCATTCAATCAAGACAACAAGGACGCGCTTACGTGCCAATTCGACGGGATCCATCGCGATTGAACCACCGATCGATTGAGCGACCGACCGACCGACACGGTGGAGTCTAGAAAGAAGTGACATCGCAGGCAGAGGGCCTCGCGGCCGTGGTCTGGCGCTGCATCGGCAGCAGCAGTTCCATCCATTTGACAAAAGTGTTTGGTCCTCGCACTTCAGTCATCACTCACTGCTTTCCCTTCTTTCAACATTGCTCATCGTGCTTGCCTTCAATTCTTTACGCGTGCCTGCCTTGTCAGGCTTAATTAGCCAGTACAGCAATTGTCTGCGACACTCATTGCGACTCGACGCGACTTTACACACACCTATCTACATTCTGCATAATATAGCGATTGCAGGATTTACAACTAGCTTGACGAAGCTCTTGCTAGTTTACTCACCCTAACAAATTGGCTAATTTGCACTCCTTGCTAACGGTTTTACCCCCATCCCACAACATTTTGTCTCGCAGCAACCAGCTTCTATTCATCACTCGTTGTGACTTTCTAATCATAACCCCACTTCCATTTCTTCATCACAATGGCGAACCTTCACTTCACGCACTCTGATGCTACTCTCAAGACGGTGGAGGAGATTCAATTCGGTCTCCTCTCGCCTGAAGAGATCAAGAGCTTGAGTGTTGCCCACATTCTCTATCCTGAGACCATGGACGACACGCGCACCAAGCCGCGTGTCAGTGGACTCAACGACCCGCGCCTTGGTTCAGTGGATAGACAGTTCAAGTGCGCCACTTGCCAGCAGAATATGTCGGAGTGTCCTGGTCATTTCGGTCACATTGAACTGTCTAAGCCCGTGTACCATCCAGGCTTCATCAAGAAAGTGAAGAAGATTCTTGAGTGTGTCTGCCACAACTGCAGTAAAGTTCTGGACGACAGGGTTAGTATCCTTTTCCTTAGCATCTTCATGGAGTCATGGTAGATGTTCGAGGAGGCGAGTGGGGATCACTTGACTGTTTGAACTTTGGTGCTGACAAGATCCTGCCAGAATAACGAGGAATTTCGCGCCGCTGTTCAGACGCGGGATAAGAAGGCTCGTTTCCAGAAGGTCTGGGAGCTATGTAAAAAGAAGGGTGTGTGCCAAAATGAAGTTCCCAAGGATGAAGGACAGGATTTCGATCCGACTACGGATTCCGGCAAGGTCACTGCTGGTCACGGTGGCTGTGGGAACGAACAGCCGGCTGTCCGGCACACCGCACTGCAGCTTTGGGGTACAGTTGAGAGCAAAAACGATGACGGAGCCAAGGTCAAGACCAAGCACCTTATCTCGCCAGAGATGGCTCTCAACGTTCTCAAGAGAATATCGGAAGACGACCTGAGGGATCTGGGCCTGAACGCCGATTACGCCCGCCCCGAATGGATGATCTTGACTGTGATCCCTGTGGCTCCGCCTCCTGTGCGTCCTAGTATTTCCATGGACGGCACCGGGCAGGGACTTCGAAACGAGGACGATTTGACTTACAAACTCGGCGACATTATTCGCGCCAATGGTAATGTTCGCCAGGCTATCCAGGAAGGCCTACCTGCTCATTCCGTGAATGAGTATGAGCAGCTGCTGCAATACCATGTGGCCACGATGATGGATAACGATATTGCTGGTCAGCCCCAAGCTCTCCAGAAGAGCGGCAGGCCCGTCAAGTCCATCCGAGCCCGTCTCAAGGGAAAGGAAGGTCGTCTGAGAGGTAACCTTATGGGTAAACGCGTGGATTTTTCGGCTCGTACTGTCATCACTGGCGATGCCAATATTTCTCTGGATGAAGTTGGTGTCCCTCGAAGCATCGCCCGGACCTTAACCTATCCGGAAACTGTCACACCTTACAATATCCAGCGGCTACATGAGGCAGTTCAAAACGGACCCAATGAGCATCCGGGGGCCAAGTACGTCGTCCGATCCGATGGGTCCCGAATTGATCTGCGCCATCACCGCCGCGCCGGTTCCATATCGCTGGAATATGGCTGGAAAGTGGAGCGCCACCTTATCGATGGTGACTATATCATCTTCAATCGTCAACCTTCGCTTCATAAAGAGTCTATGATGGGTCATCGCGTCCGTGTTATGCCCTACTCCACTTTCCGTCTTAACCTTTCCGTCACGTCGCCGTACAACGCTGATTTCGATGGTGATGAAATGAATTTGCACGTCCCACAAACTTATGAGACCCGCGCTGAAGTCAGAGAACTTTGCATGGTACCGCTCAATATTGTTTCACCACAACGGAACGGACCCTTGATGGGTATCGTTCAGGACACGTTGGCTGGAGCCTACAAGATGTGCCGCCGTGATACCTTCATCACCAAAGAGCAAGTCATGAACATCATGCTGTGGGTGCCAGGTTGGACCGGTTATATTCCCGAGCCCGCCATTCTTCGACCTGTTCCACGCTGGACCGGCAAGCAGATTGCCAGTCTCATTATCCCCAAAGAAATCAGTCTCTACGCCAAGCCTGATGCGAAGAAGGAACCGTTCCACCCTCCCAATGACGATGGTATACTGATCCAACAGGGCCAGATCATGTTTGGCTTGCTCACCAAGAAGAACATTGGTGCGGCTGGCGGCGGTATCGTTCATCTATGCTACAATGAGCTGGGACCGGACGGCGCTATGGCTTTTCTTAATGGGTGCCAGCGCGTCATCAACTACTGGCTCCTCCACAGCGGCCACAGTATTGGCATCGGCGACACTATCCCCGACAAGGTCACCATCGAAAAGGTCCAGAAGGACATTGACGAACAGAAGGAAACGGTGGCCAGCATTACAGCCGAAGCCACAGCCAACCGATTGGAGGCTGCCCCTGGTATGAACATTCGTGAGACTTTCGAAAGCAAAGTCTCCAAAGCCTTGAACGACGCCCGATCTCGCGCAGGTCAGACAGCCGAATCTAGTTTGAAGGATATCAACAATGCTGTCACAATGGCAAAATCCGGTTCCAAGGGTTCCTCCATCAACATTTCTCAGATGACTGCTCTGGTCGGTCAACAAATTGTAGAGGGGAAGCGTATTCCTTTCGGCTTCAAGTACCGCACACTGCCGCACTTTACCAAGGACGACTATTCTCCCGAAGCTCGAGGCTTCGTGGAAAATTCCTACCTCCGAGGATTGACGCCGACTGAGTTCTATTTCCACGCCATGGCTGGTCGGGAAGGTCTCATTGACACCGCAGTCAAGACGGCCGAGACTGGTTACATCCAACGTCGTTTGGTCAAGGCACTAGAGGATGTAAGCGCCAAATACGATGGCACGGTTAGAAACTCTCTTGGCGACGTCATTCAGTTCCTGTATGGCGAAGATGGTCTCGATGCTATGATCGTTGAGAAACAAGTCTTCGACCACTGGGCTGTCGGACACAAGACTTTCGAGTCTCGCTACCGTCTTGATGTCATGGAGGCTGTACAATCACCCGAGTTTTTGGAGCTGGCAAACCATCAGGACATAGCGGGTGACGCTGAATCGCAAGCCCTTCTGGATCAGGAGTATGAGATCATCATGGCTGATCGCAATTTCATTCGGAAATACTACGAGGTGGCCGAAAAGATAGAGACCATGGCCCAGCTTCCCCTCAACGTGTCGCGTATCATCGAATCCGCTAAGCGTATCCATCGCGTTGATGAAACTAACCGCAGCGATCTCACCCCTAAGTTTGCTATTCCGGTCGTGCGAGAGTTGCTGGATCGAATGGTGGTCGTTCGTGGCGACGACGAGATTTCTCTGGCAGCAGACGAAAGTGCCACTATGTTCTTCAAGGCACTGCTACGTGCTCGCTTATCCTTCAAGCATCTTGCTTGCGCCCACAGACTGAGCAGCGACGCTTTCCAGTACGTCGTTGACATGATATCCTCTAAATGGTCTCGGGCTATGGTTCATCCTGGTGAGATGGTTGGTGTTTTGGCCGCACAATCCATAGGAGAGCCGGCCACTCAAATGACGCTGAATACCTTCCATTTTACCGGTATCTCCTCGAAGAACGTCACTCTAGGTGTACCTCGTCTAAAGGAAATTCTCAACGTTGCCAGCAATATCAAGACCCCTGGTATGATGGTTTATTTGGATGGTGACGTGCGTGACAAGGACGCAGCCATGAAGCTCCGCTCTCAGATTGAACACACCAATCTCAGGGCTGTCACAGCCGCCGTGGAAATTTACTACGACCCTGACATTGAGACGTCAGTCGTTGATGAAGATCGCGACTTTGTTGAATCATACTACATGCTTCTTTCTGGCGAGTCTAATGCTGTGCCAACCAACCAGCAATCTCGCTGGCTTCTACGTCTGTCACTCGACCGACAGAAACTACTGGATCGACGTATCCAGGTCGAAGATGTGGCCGCTCGTCTGCAGGAAGAATACTCCGAGGACCTGGTCATTCTTGCCAGCGATCAAAACGCCGAGACTCAGGTTATCCGTATCCGTGCCCGGGCCGGTGACAAGGATGAAGGAGATAAGGCTATTGAGGACGATGTCATGCTCAAGCGCCTCGCTGATCATCTCTTGGAGAACCTGACTTTACGCGGTATCAAGGGAATTGAGAAGGCTTTCATTACAGAAGGTATGAAAGTCGCGGAGGACGAGAAGGGTGAGATTGTGCAGAATAAGACTACCCCCGCATGTGAGGAGAATTTCCTCGATACACAGGGTACTGCATTGCGCGCAGTCTTGTCGACAGATGGTGTCGACTCCAAACGGACGGTGACGAACGATCTATGGCAGGTCGTTGAAGTTTTCGGCATTGAGGGTGCCCGTCGATCACTACTAGATGAACTGAGACGTGTCCTCGCTTTCGACGGTTCGTACGTCAACGAGCGCCACCTGGCTTTGCTCGTTGATGTCATGACGTACCGCGGCAGTATTGCAGCCGTTACCCGCCACGGCATCAACCGTCAAGACACGGGTGCGCTCATGCGCTGTTCTTTCGAGGAAACGGTGGAAATTTTGTTGGAAGCAGCTGCGACGGGCGAACTTGACGACTGCCGTGGTATCTCGGAAAACGTTATGCTTGGTCAACTAGCTCCTATGGGGACAGGGTCTTTTAACGTATACCTTGACCCGAAGATGCTGGATACCGTGATTTCGGATAACTCACGCATGGGCCTGATGCCTGGTATGTCGATGAAGGGTTCAGCAATGGATGGCGCAGCGACGCCCTATGATATGGGTTCGCCGATGCGGGACGGTGGGATAGCCGTGCCCACTGACGCCTTGTCCGGCGGCGGAAACTTCTCACCCATTGTGGGCAGTGGTCAGGATGGTCCATCGGGCTTCAACACGGACTACGGCGGTTTCGGCGCTGCCAGTCCGTACGGCGGCTCTCGCAGCCCTGGAGCTACCAGTCCTTTCCACAGCACGTCGCCTACGTCACCATTCAGTGGTGGTTACAGCGGCGGGTACTCTCCCAGCTCGCCCAGTGGTGCTTATTCTCCCAGCTCACCGCTTATGAACAGCGGTTTTGCTACCTCGCCCCAATTCAGTCCCTCTTCCCCAACGTTCTCACCTACTTCGCCCATGTACAATGCTAGTCCCAGCAGTCCGAAGTATAGTCCCACATCGCCCAGTTACTCGCCGACTTCACCCTCGTCGCCTAAACATTACTCCCCGACATCACCGGCTCAACATTCGCCGACGTCACCTTCATATTCTCCCACGAGTCCGAGCTACAGCCCGGCTTCTCCCAACCTTCACGGTGCCACGTCGCCGTCCTATAGTCCTGTTTCGCCGAACTACTCACCTACTTCTCCCATGGCGTACTCGCCGACTAGCCCCAACTACCGTACAGGTGGCGCTGCGCAGTTCTCGCCGACCAGTCCGCAGTATTCGCCTACCGTAAGCCCTTCCTCCTCTTAGCTATTTCTATCTTGGGATCTTGCTAACTCTTTACCAGTCACCGCAATACTCGCCCAAGACTCCCAAGCCGGGCGAGGGCAGTACCAGCCCCAAGTAGTGAGTCTTTGACCCGTCTATCCTCTGTACGCCATGAACCCGCTCACTAACTGCTATCTTCAATAGCTCTCCTACTTCACCAAAGTAGTATAGCCGATGTTTAGAACCTTGGCATGCGTTCACTAGCTGGCTGTTGTTTCAGGGAACGAAACGATATGAAACGGACGAAAACGGAAATGGATGGGTAGTCGGCTTTGTCAGTCCGGTTTGGCCAGGGGGGCTGATTATAAGATATTATTCCGAATTCAATCACGATTTCTGAAGTCCCCTCCACTTTCTTTCTCTTTTTTTACAGGGCTGCGCAGAAATGGAAGAAAGAAAACCTGTCCCTTGCTTGTTGTTTGATGTTTGTTGTTTGTTGTTTGCTGTTGTTGATTTTTTTTTTCTCTCCCTCTACCGCTACTACTACCCAACCTCGAACGTTACGCGGGACTGGACATGGAAGGGGAAAGGGAAAGGGAATTGGAAGGCAGATACCGGCGTTAAGTGCGGTGCATGATTGCTCAAAAGTAATTCGGTGGGGGACTTGCTTCGTTGTAGATTTCTTGCCTTTTGATGTTGTTGTTGTTGATGTTTTTTCCCTAGGGAGGGGAAGGTAGGGTAGTAATGAAAATGAATTTTTTATGAATGGCTTGAGATTTTGTGACTTGTGTTTGACTAGACTGGCTGGTTCTACGGAGTATGGCAACGGTCAAGGGTGTGTGAACCGGGGAGTGGTATATAGATATGTAAAAGCTCCTTACGTTAGGAAGTACTCCGGCACTGGGAGTGGCTTCGGCCAACTTACAAGACGCCACGGGTAATGGAGTTCGAGACGGTGGTCTTTACTAGTGAATGACAGCATGGCCCAGGTGCGAGAGCGAGGAGGAGCGAGGACGTTGCATCCAGAGAATCTCAAAGACCTAAAGAAGAGGAAGAATTGAGGGATAGCTCACTCATGATGTCAGACTTGTTTGTCTTGGGTCTCCGCGCTACATCATTACCTCTTTTGACGCTTCCG
>JAOYMO020061531.1:0-10915 GCA_025802455.2 Iodosphaeria phyllophila
TGAGGTAGATCTTGAGGGATTCGAGGGCGAGGCCGCGGGAGGAGCGGGCGTATTTGGCCATGTCTTCTTGAATGTCATAGTCCTCGTCGGTGTTGTTGTTGTTGTTGTTATTATTGTTATTGTAATCCTTTTCATCCAAAGTGTTGATGGCACGGCTCACATAGGCGTCGTCAATGGCGGCCTCCACAAGGTTGATGTGGTGTTGGCTAGCCTTAGTTGTCTGCTCGGCACCGGCCCATGTCTCCCGCGACTGAGGAATGCTATTCCCGAAGATGCTACTATCGGAGACTGTATCTGAGCCAGTGACGGGACTTTTCTGGGTACGGGAAGACTCGCCATTGGTGAGATTGCCATTGGTGGAATTGCCATGGAGAAGGACCATCACCTTTTCTCTCCGAATCGCGGCGTCTTGGGCGGCTGGATTGATGCTTGGCGTTCCAGCCATGACCTTGGAGGAAGCCTCCGTCTTGGTGGCAGGTTGACTTTGGTCTTGGTCTTCCAGCTGTTCCTCGGGAGCGGCCACATCGATATCCTCTGGGTCCAGGTCCCGTTCGATCTCTTTGACCTTGGGATTGGGAGCCTTGGCCTGGAACAGATTGTCGTCGTCGTCATCATCGTTGTCGTCGTCGTTTTCACGTGGCTGCAGCACCTGCGCATCACCTGATTGTGAAGGGAAGCCAGGAGCACCATCCCCCGTATCCATTGCCACCTGTTTCCCCTTGTCCTGATCCCTCGCATCAGAGCTCTCCTTGACATTTTCCGCCTCCTTCCATTTCGCCATGGCCTTTAAAGCCGGCTCGAGCAGCTTATGGGCTTGCTTCGAGCTCAACGTACTGAGGGGACGGCCATCCGATTGTTCGGCAATGCGCTTGATAACTTCAATGACTTCCTTGGCGGAATCCGATATCGGACTGCCATCCTTCTTCCCCTTTTCCTTGGCCTGAGCCCATTTCACCACCATCGGCTCCACGTCGAAGATGCGGCCGAGCACAGCTTCCTGATTCTTACGCTCCTCCTGCGCCCGGTAGGCGCGAGTCAGTCCGCTACCCTCAACGGGAAGGCTGGCGACCCCAGGCACAACCGGCACGACCGGGAAGTCATCGTCATCGTCGGATTCATTAGACTCCGGATCCAAGTTAGGGCGGGACTGCTGAGCCAAGCCGTGGGAGAAGGACAACTTGAGCTTGCGCAGCTTCGACGAACAGTTAGTGATGCATGACTTGATGTCGTCCACCATGGCCAGACCGTCCATGTCCAATACTGCCAGGCTCTCCAGGTTCGTGAACCCGCCCAACGTGGCCGGTTCCCTATTCCGTTCCTTGCCGGTATCTGGCTTCTTATTCGCCTGATCCTTAATCACGTGCTTGGGGAGGGTTGCCACCAAGGCCGCTCCCTGGGCGGCAGCATTGAGGGAAACCGACACAGTAGCCGCGACCGCAGCAACAGTTGGACTGACAGTCTCACTCAGATCCTGGTAAACCGAAATAAGGCCGAGGGGTAGTGGCGGCGGGCTCATATACAGGGACTGTCCAGCCTGGGCTCGGATCTGTAGATGTTTGAGCGAGGCAATGTCGTGTAGAGCTTTGTAGACTTGTCGGCTCAGCTCCACGCGGATGTTCCACCTGAACGTGTCGAGCGACTTGGCTTTGCGCAAAGTCAAGAGCAGCAGCGTGTTCAAGAACTTGCCGCAGCTGACATTGAAAAGGTACGGCCTGTAAGCCGCCTCCGCCTTCTCGCCCGCCGATAGCGTGTCCATGGAAAGATCGCGCAGATGTTGGGCGTAGTCATAGCTGCTCGAGGCGAAAGTATCGAGCCCGCCCGCCAGCCCATCAACGGGCGAGTCGGATGCAGGATCATCGTCGTCGGGGAAGACAATATGGAACGTTCGGTAGAGTTGCGAAGCCGCCAATTCTCGGAATGCTTTACTGACGAGCGCCAGACAAATGAGATCCGATTGTGAACACTATTTGTTGTGTACGTGTGTACGTGTGTTGACATTAGGTTAGCAATCACCATCACAATCACCATCAAATTCCCCACGCGACAGAAACAATCACTGAGGGAGGTTCTTCAACATGAACCTTGTGGATGTGTGGCTGGGTGAGTGGGACTTACATGACGGAAGATCTCCTTTTGGATTTCCTGGGGTAGATCGAGCAAGCATGGTATCCGTGGCACGGATGCGCTGCTGCTGCTGCTGCTGCTAGACGCCATGCTCGCGACGACACACACACACACACACGCACACACACCTACACCTATGCCCGGGGCCTACCGAACCAGGCAACTGGGGAATTGCGGCGGTAAATAGAGGAGTAGCTGCTGCTGGTTCCAACTCTGAATTGGTATAACTGAAGATAGGGCTATGGTGTGATGAATATGTGGACAACTACACGTCGTGCAGTGCTTAGCCTGATAACTCTCTCTTTTTTTTTCTTTTACGTTCCCATCGCGAATTCACGGCGGAGCGTGTTGTGTTGGACTTGCAAGATAGTACCTTCTTCTCGTCAGCCACTTAAAAGTCAAGCCCTGTCCCCTGCAGCGGGTCCCGTCGGCCCCTCCAACTTTCCACTCAGGCGTTCACCGTACCTGCTCAAGGGATGGCGCCAGCGGCGGGGCATGGGAGGCAGCAGATGTCAGGCAATTCCGAAGACTCAGTTCAGTATTCGAGTTGGAAGGAAAGTGAAGAGTATGGACGTGAGACAATCAGATGTACACTTTGAGGTGGGTTTGGAAAGCTTCCTGTTTGCCAGTTGCGTTCAGGAAGTCATGACCTGGATGCAGGAGCTGGTGGATCCTTCCCGCACGACGGGGGATAGCATCAGAGAAGCCGAGTGGGTGAATGATTTCAACCATTTCAACCAGTGCAGCCTCCCCCAGTGAATTACTATGCAGACCACTAAGAAGTGCCACTGTTGTGCGTGCGAGCGGACAAGTAACATCAGTATACGGGTCTGCTTTCTGTAACTTGGAGTAGTGCACGAAAGCTCAGTGTTGTGCGGAGTGCAGTATGACACTGTAAATACTGTAGGTCCAGGATCTTGGGTAGCTACCACAGTATACTGTAACTGTTGCCCCGAGGCGGAAGTTGAAACACTGTTTGAGTGGTCTGGGCAACCAGCTCTGACCAGCTCTGACCAGTATCACGAACTGGAATCCTGAATCAAGGGGTGCACTGATGATATGAGCACTCAAACCTGCATGATGGCTCCTAGGTCTATGCTAGGAGAGTAGGATTTAAGCTTGAATTGCACGAAGGGGCAGCCGCGACAGGGCCATCTTGTTACCTACTCAGCTCTCCCTATGAACAGTGTGGTGGTGGCCTGGTGGTTCAAGCCAAGATCAGCTCGGATACCGGCGCTGTATCTCATGCAAGGGCCTCTTCTAGCATCCTCTGACGGCATGGCGGTGCTCATGTCCATGCCACCGCTGCGGACAAAAGTAGGGCCTATTACTGTGTAGGAGAGCATTGCCGTCTGTGTTTCCAACAGTCTCTCGTTCCAATACACCCTCCAATCTTTACTGTGCCATCGTCGTCGCTGTGGTGTGTGTGATAGAGCGAGATCACATGATAGATAATCTCTAGAGCGCGTCGCGCGTGAACCTACAACCCGTATCTGCGTACCACCCCCGTTCCATTCCACCCTCGCTAACGAATCCCACTCGCTCCCCATCCATTCTATAGCACCATGGCTGAAGTGGATGATGGCCAATTCAACACGTTAGCCGAGCGTATCGCGGCACTCAATCAGCAGAAGAACTTCAGCAGTAGCGGCGACGGACCCCGGACGACGGGAAAACGTGCCCCTCCCCCTCCTCCACCCATCCGTCCCAAGACGACAACGGACCCTACGGAAGCCCCAGCGCCTCCGTCTCGAACTACCACACTCTCGATAACGGGCAGCAACAATGAGAGTCCCGCACTCCCGGCGCGATCGCCAGCTAACGGCGGTATTCTCGCCCCTCCCGAGCGGTCCCCCCGGTCCGATAACCCGGCTGCGTCCCCGCCGGCGCGACGTCTCCCGCCTCCGCTTCCGGGCCGCACAGCGAGCGATACGCCGACTCTCCCGCCGCGAAGACCGTCGTTCCAGCCGCCCGGGGAACGACGAGACTCATGTGCGTCAGACGTGTCGCGCGTGTCCAGCATCTCGAATCTCTCGTTGAACAACTCTGGTGGTAGCTCAGCGACGGAAACGTCGTCATGTCGACGACTACCACCGACGCTGGATCAGGCGAAGCTGCCCCCGCTCTTACCTTCAAGGCGAGAGAAGGAGAGGGAGGCGCAAGCAGCGGGGGAATCTAGACAGCAACCTCCACCTCCAGCGCCCCTTCCCATGCGTTCGGCCAAGTCGATGCCAGTCGTGCCGCAAACTCCCATGTTGAAACCCAGTCTTCCGCCTAGATTGCCGTCGCGGTCTCCCAAGAGTGCGGAAAGGCCACAACAGAAAGAAGCCAGCCCTTCGTTGCCGCCCCGACGTCTTCCCCCAGCCGGCACTGGCATTATGCGGGCTAGAACTACGATAGAGAATAGCCCACTTTCAACTAACAACAAATCCGATGACGCACCGCCTCCGATCCCGCTAAGTTCGCGTCCATCCCTAGCCCAGATCAACTCGGCATCCTCCCGTACTTCTGCCACACCAAACCCCTCTAGCTGTCTCATCTGCCGCGACTTCTCCGGTCCCGACACAGTCGCATCCCAGCATCCCACATCGTCCCTCCCTCGCCACGACCCCGTCTCCCACCTCGCCCGCGTCCTCTGCTCGCCCTTCCCGTCCGCCACCGACAAAGCCCGCGCCATCTTCAGCTGGTGCCACCATAACCTCGCCTACAATGTCGACGAGTTCTTCGCCGGCCGCGTGCAGTCCCGCTCCGTCCCCGACACCATCTTCCACGGCCGAGCCGTCTGCCAAGGCTACGCCGAAGTCTACCAAGCCATCGCCCAGCGCGCCGGCCTGGAATGCCTCGTCGTGTGCGGCCACGGTAAAGGCTACGGCTACACGCCCCCGCAGGACGGCCAAGCTGTCCCGCCCCGCGATCCCACCGGCCACGCCTGGAACGCCGTGCGCATCGACAATGGCCAGTGGAAACTGGTCGATGCCTGCTGGGGCGCGGGAAGCGTGAGCCAGCAACGCTTCCAGAAACATTTCACCCCGGCCATGTTCTATCTGTCCAACGACCGCTTCGGCCTCAAGCATTTCCCCGCGGACCCCACGCGCTTTTTCCGCCTCGACGGTCGCGTTCCCTCCTGGGACGAGTATGTCGTCGGTCCCACCCGCGGCGAGAAGGCCCAGTGGTTCACCACCGCCACCGACGAAGGCCTCGACGAGTTCGCCTTCACGCCCGCCGAGAAACACCTTTCGCTTCGCGCCATCCGCGTCCAGGCCGGTGCCTCCGTCCGCTTCCGCTTCTCCAACGTCTGCGAGCACTGGGAGCCGGAGCGCCATGGCAAGGGCAAGAATTACCTGCTGCTCCTGAAAATCGGAGGCTGCGACGGCAAGAAGGAGGGCGAGTTGCGCCCTTTGGACACGGATGGCTATTGGTGGTGGGTCGATGTGGGCGCGGATGAGCTCGGCAGGCCCGGCCAGGAGGTCTGTCTGTATGGCCTCACGACGCTGAACGGCCGGGATGCGCGGGGGGTTGGCTCGGAGGAGTATCGCCGGGTTACGCGGTCCGGCGGGTACAGTATGGCGTGGGAGGGGTATGCGCAGTGGCTTGTTGTGGAGTGAGATTCGTTCAGGCGAGATGGGTGTGCGTGTATGGGATGGAGGGCATAGATGGAATGGGATTTCATTGGGACATTTTGGGGGGGGGGGGGGGGGGGCGCATAGTAGATATGGTGGCTGATATGCCGGGTTTTCGGGGGAATATGTAGTATATTATATCGCTATTTCGTCCGTATCTTGAGGCAGTTATGTCTGTGTAAATAGAGCTACGCTCACTCGTTCTGTCGTCGCAAGTCTACTCTGGCTTGCATGTTAGGAGACCCGGTGTGAGTATCCGTAATGCTGGTGTCCGACCCTTCGTATGTCAGCCGATCAAAACAACATCTCACCCAACTGTGCTAATCACACAGCCTTCCAGAGCCTACCTATCCTATGCAGTCCACGAACCAGCACACGAAGGAAAGACTAGATAGAGAGTACATCGTATATTGCCCCGTCGAACCACGACGAGAGCTAGATAATAATCGTACAGAACGCCGCCACCACCATCCATCAGCCAACGCAAACAAGCCCACAAAAGAGTCCCGGTATCCTCCCGCAACCGCCCAAACCTATCTACCTACTTACCTAGTAAGCAATCCAGCACGACCTAAACCACATACATACATGCATCTACGATCCAGCCAACAACGGCGCGTCTAGCTGGTGTTTCTCAAGCTAAGCAGATCCCCTTTCTTCCTTCTTTGCCTCGTGCCGAAATTCCGCAGCCCCTGGGATAGCTCGCGGAAGAACAGTATTGATCGACTGATGATAACACGATAGGAAGCCCCCACCCCACCCTACCCCACCTATGATCCCCTGTCCACACATCCATCCATCCATCCATCCATCCATCCATCCATTCATGTATTCATCCACACAGAATAAAACACGACCAGTCAGTCCAACGCTCATCTTTTAATTCTTCTACAACTCAAAAAGACAAAACTTCCGTTTCCTGCACAGCACAGCACAGCACAGCACGTTTGTAATTGTAATTGTGATCCAACCCAATCCAATTCAATACAATCCCCATCAATCGCATCACTCCACATTACCCTGACTCCGCGTTTTCCTCAACGTCTTGCCCACGGGCGGCGGCTCCTTCTTCGCCTTCTTGTTGTTGATGATGCTGCCCTTGGGCGGCCGTCCAGGCTTCCTAGGCTGGGTACCCGCCGACCCATCTGCGTTCGCTTCCTTGTTCTCCTCGTCCTCGGCCGCTGCCACGTCGTCGCTGTTAACAGCCTCAGGCCCTTCGTCCTCGGCCTTGCGCTTCTTGCTCGTTAGTGTCTGAGGCGCTTCAGTTGCTGCTGCTGCGGCCGCGGGAGCGTCGTCCATCTTGGTGTCAGCTGTGGTGGGAACAGCAGGCTCGCCGGCTTTCTCGGAGTCAGTAGTGCTGTCGGCAGGCTTGGGCGCGTCGGCTGTCGGGGCTGGGTCCTGGGCTACTGCTGCTGCTGCTGAGGCTCCGGTTTCAGCTGCGGGCTTGTCGGCTGTGGCGTCTTGGGATTCAGCAGCGGGTTTGGCGGGGAGATCCTGGTCCTCTACGTCCTTAACGGAGACAGGTTGGGGCGCCTTCGCGGCATCGGCGTCGGTGGTGGCGGCATCGTCAGTTTTCTCGCCATTAGTAGTCTCCACTTTGCCCGATTGCACATCCGCCTGTTCCGGCTCCGGCTTGGACTTGCCCGTCGTTTCGTTCTCGCCGTTTGCCTTCACGGCAGTAGCATCGCCGTCAGCATCGCTAGTCTTGGCGGCCTCCGACTCCGCATCGTCGGACGCGGTGACGGGAGCTTTATCCGTGGTCGCCGGGTCGGCAGATACGCCCGGCGCAGCGGCATCGGCAGCAGCAATTGTGGGGACCAATGGCGCGGCATCCGCAGTAGCAGCGGCGCCCATCGGCTCCTTCGTGATAGGCGGGAGCTGGGCGTCACTGCTTGCGTCCGCGCTCACGCTCGCGTCCGAGTCCGCTGCTGCCTTCTTCTCCGGGGCCTGGGTCTCTGGAGGTGTGGGCGGCCCATTCATGGCCTCTGTTGCTTGCAAGTTAGAGTGGAGCCAGGGGCAGTTTTGTTGTCATTGGATTGATTGGGATTCGAAATGGAATTTTGCATGCGCAGCAAGTCACTGATAGGGTAGCTTTTTTCTGCTTGCGACTGCCAATGCCGCGCATTCGCCGCGGCGGGGGAGTGGGGAAGGGGGAAGGGGCGCGCATCGTACCTTGGTTGGTCTTCTTGTTCGCGATATCAGCCATTCTCAGTGACGTATATGGTCGCAATTGACCAGCGAAAAAAACAGCGCGCGCTTCCGCTCCAAAGAATCGCGTCTATCCAGCGACGAAATGGAATTGGACCACCGGGGCGATCGCAAAGTGAACGACGCGATTTGTGAGGAAAAAAAAGAAAGAAAAAAAAACGCTGCAATCGTTCAATGAGAATGCGCGCAGTAGTAAATTGAGAAGCTGATGATTAGCGACCGGCTAGTCTACTTTAAGCGCACGACCAGAAAATGCGGCCAATGCGGAAAAACGGGCGATACTTTTAGAGCAGAGCAGGGAGCAGGCGAAAAATATAAGTCGCAATTCGGTGGAGTTGGGGCGTGGTGGTTTAGAGTTGGAGTTGGTACTTTGTGGATAGGCAAAGAGCAAAAGCGAAGAAACAAGAAAGCAGCGATTGTGTGTGGGAAGTAATTTCTTGCGACTGCTGCCGGGGGGGAGAAAGACAATAAGGATCGATCGCTTTCGACGGATATTTCCTGTGACCCAGGGCGGTTTAATCCGTGAGGTTGGAGCTTCTCTTCTCTCTTTCTCAACTGCAACCCGAACCAAGACAAGGCAGCTCTGGCGAATCAGAATGCTGGGTACGGAATGGGAAAAACGTTGGAAACGAAGATGGGGTGTCCCCTTGTTCCGGCAACTGGAAGTCTGGGGGGAACGCAATACACAGTAATGCCTGGCAGCCTGGGGAATGTGGACGCTGGTTTTTTTTTGTTCGGTTTTGAAGAGGGGTGGGTTCCCGTAGGATCACTCAAGGCAGGCCGACAGGCAATATCCACGCCGCATCCCGGAGACCTTCCTGCCGGGAGACGGGGATGGTCCTGGCTGAAGCATCCGCAAGGACGGGGTTTATAAATTTGGCAGGATCGGGAACCATGTATTTTTGTCTCTCCACTTTAGCATAGTCTGGGGCAGTTAACGACATTCATTTTCACTGTGCTGGAATAGTCACGCCAGTCCGAGGATGATACTATCTGACGTAGCCGGAAGCTAGAGCTTTTTCATGTTTATAGGCGGGTTTTAATTGACTGAACTCCCTTGGAATAGTCAGCAGGACAACGTGACGACCAAAGCTTGCTCGTTCACTAGATACCTCTATAACTGTGTATCAGAGCAGTGATCTCATCACGGGGTTTTACTCCGTGCTACGCGAAAATGTTGGTGGCGAAATCACAGAGCAGAGCACTTTGTCGTTTCTGATAATTCAGTGGCCCGAGTGAAACAGTTCAAAAAATGCGGGCATGCCAAGCGACAATACTCTAAAGTTAGGGATCACAATGGAATGGAATTGAGCAGCAGACCGTTTGATTCTCTTCGACGAAACTTTCCATGGCCTACTCTGGGAAGAGGCATAATTTAAGTGGTATTCAGACATCAAGTGCCGACGAAGGATATCTACAGCACGCCACTGCAAGCCTCTTTATTCAAGCGGTCAATTAAAATTACTCCGCATTTTAGTCATCATTCTTTTCGTACCAATTAGAAATTATTGCCAGCAGCCACAATAGTCCAAAGCCCCACCTCCTCACGGGACTTGCTTGAAGTCAATTGGTGCACTCAGAAGTGCTTCTCTGAGCGGAACCTTCAACCCTCACCATGTGCTTCCCGGAACACACCGAAGATACCGAACCCGTGGCAGCTGGAAGCCTTCTATGCGAGGTTTCTGCAAATGCCGTGGTTGGTCTATAATGTGTTTACTCGATAGATGCTTGATTGATAACTAAAGAGTGTACACGATGCAGAATTCATGAAAGAAAATCTCTGCAGATGTGCGCTGGCTAAGAAGAAGCGTGGATCACTGGAATTCAGTCAACCGGCTGTGGCTCCGGTGGTTTGGCCCCCAAATATAGGCCCCAGGCAGCCACGCTCGCCACATGCTCGCAAGGATGCTCGCGATCTTTTTATTGCAGATTCGGCCGAATTGGCCTTCATCTGCTTCTACCAATTCAACATACTTTCTGGCTAATGATCATTTGCATAAACGTGCCCTAACGCTATCGGGGCTTTTGTGCGGAGTGACCCAGCCGGAGAGTGCCTTTACTAGCTATCATAAAGGCACACGGCAAACGCCGATACCGGTACTTCGCCACTGAATATTATCTGCAGCAGGAGATCACTTATCAGCTACGGTGTGCTTGCGAGCATCGGCCGATTGCTTCCCAACAAACCGGGCAAAAGGTTTTGGAGCACTGTACAGTGCACTGTGTTTGGAGCAAAACGGGCGAGTTCGGCTTGGCGGCTTTGTCACACCTTGCTGACATAACCCGGTTCCCACGGGCCAAGACTCCCCCGCCTTGCCCGCACACAAGCGAAGCACGTTGCTCGCCGTCGTCAGCCAAGCAACACGTGGTGAATGCCTGCTGTACCTCTGTTGATCCGGAAGTCAGTCCAGAAAATGCACCTTCGAGCACTTTTGGAGGAGGCTGAAAATCGTTGATGCAAACTGCCTGCAGTCTTTGTGCTAACGAAACATCAGTTGACGATGATCGACTAGAGGAGGCATTGAGACCGGAGGTATCACAGTTAACTTCAACTTTTTGATGGACAAGAATGATCAGATTAGATATTCCTCTTAGCTGTTGAATCGCTGCAATGCCCCAAACGATTTGCAGCACTCGTACCTTCCCACAAGAGACAAGTGACGCTCCTCGGAAAGGTGCTCAAATGTGTTCTAGACGGACTTTCGGCACAACGGAGGTACTGTGCCGGTAGCTGCTGCTTCGCTACCTCGCCGGACCGTAAATAAAGAAGAAAATGCTGCAGCAGTCGAAATGAGAAAGCATCTGGATGGCGTAGACAACTGAAACGTCGCCTTTCAACCAAGGGATCATGAGAGGTAACTCTGTTCCCCCAAAAGTCTGAAGGCAAACTCGCGCCAGGACTTGATGATGCTTGTAAGAACGGAGGTAGCAGTTGCGGAGAGGTGAGCCTGTGGAGGTAGCTT
>JAOYMO020061628.1:0-10890 GCA_025802455.2 Iodosphaeria phyllophila
ATAAAAACATCGAGGCGCAAGGCGCAACGGTAAGCGGTATCGGCAATTTCGAACGCATGGCTGCGATCGGGGGAGATTTCATCGATGCGATCGCCGGTTTGAAACTTGCCGATCCGACCGTACTGACAAACTGCAATAGCGCAAATACAAGCATTCTGCGCCGTGCCGCTTCGGGCTACGGAATTGAAATGTGCAACGGCACGAGCTGGGCGGCGCCCGGCGCATCCGCAGGATCCATCGACGATCTTTCCGATGCGGTTTCCAATGCAGCAAATGGCAATCTTTTCGGCGGCAAAAACGCCGGAAATTCATCTCTGACCGGAACTTATAATACCTCTTTCGGCATTACGTCGCTCAATGCACTGACCACAGGAAGCTACAATACAGCCCTTGGCTATAACGCCTTGCCGAACGCAACGACATCGTCGCAAAACACCGCGATCGGCGCGTATGCCGCCAACAGCATGACGGGCAACAGCAATTTCAACACAGCTCTTGGCTATGAGGCTCTGTATAGTTGCGGGGCAAACTGTTCCTATAATACGGCTTCCGGCTATCAGGCGGCGCGCGCGTCTACCGCGTCTTACAATACGGTTGTGGGATCGCAGGCCATGCTCTCCAATGTCGCCGGGCAGTACAACACTATTGCCGGAACGCGTGCGGCCAAGGCGGCAACGGGCGGAGATAATAATGCAATCGTCGGATATGAAGCGGCAATTGCCCAGACAAGTCTCAGTGACAACACGCTGATCGGATCCAACGTTATGACCGACAATGCCGGCACCAGTACCAACAACACGATTGTCGGTGCCAAGGCCGCCCAGGCAGCTACTACGATCACGGAAGATGTGGCGTACGGTCAGGGTGCGATGACAGCAGTGCAGACCGGCAGCTATAACGTCGCGGTCGGCAAAAGCGCGCTGGCCGGTGTTACAACAGGAACCGACAATGTCGCGATCGGCTATCTCGCACAAAATACCGGCAATCCGACTGGCAGTACGGCGGCTGGATATAGTGCGCTTGCCAATGCAACGGGCACGCGTAATACCGCTGCCGGAAATAATGCAGGTCTTGGAATCACAACCGGAAATGACAATACCGTTGTCGGATCTCAGGCCATGCAGACAGGTAGCGCTGACGGATCGGACAATACGGTTCTGGGAGTTCAGGCACTGAATTCCACCACCGCCGGCACGTCGCGAAATACCGTTGCCGGGTATCAGGCGATGTTTACCGCAGGCGGGCCGAAAACGGATAATGTCGCGATCGGCTTTCAGGCTTTATATCGAGGCATAACTGAAAATTACAATACAGTGGTCGGCTATCAGGCCGCATATTATATGCTGGGCAATTATAATACCGCCATCGGATGGCGTGCCCTTTACGGCCCCATAAGCTTGGCAAGCGGTGTCAACAATACAGGTGTCGGCATCAATTCGGGCGGCGCCGTTGGCGTCAATTCGGATTCAACTTTTTTTGGATATACAGCAGGTCAGCATTCGCCGGCAGGTGGCAGTACGGCATTTGGATCCACCGCATTTCTGAATGGCGCTGGTGCGCATAACACGGCTTTTGGCTATGCTTCTCTTCTTGATGGCAGCAGTGACGGCAACACTTGTATCGGATCGACCACGTGTGCAAAGCCGGGCAACTACAATGTCGCAATCGGCTATTCTGCGATGGCCGCCGCAGCGGGCCCTGTCAATGGAGTGGCAATTGGAGATCACGCCATGAATCATGCGACTGGATCAAGCACAACCAATACAGCGATCGGTTCGCAGGCGCTAATCGGTCTGACATCCGGAAGCAATAATACAGGTCTTGGAGACTATACAATAGCAAACAATCAGACTGGTACTGACAATACGGCGGCGGGATCGGCCACACTTCAAAATACGACAGGAACCGGCAACACCGCTGTCGGTCAGGGAGCCCTTAATCTTTTGACGACCAGCAACTTTAATACGGCGGCCGGTTATTACGCAATGGCGTCTGCCGTCACGCCCGGCGATCAGAATGTCGCGGCGGGATATTATGCGCTGAATGCTCTTACCAGCGCAAACGGAACGATCGGGATCGGCGATCAGGTCCTGAGCACCAACACCAATCTTGGCGGTGTGATCGCCATCGGAAACGGCATCACTGCCACAGATGGCATCGTGGACTCGATTGCTATCGGTTACGGTGCGTCTGTCACCGCAAGTTATATGGTCCATTTCGGCAATAGCAGCGTAACATCCATTTCGGGACAGGTGGCTTTTACAGCGACCTCCGACCGCCGGGTCAAAAAGAATATTCAGCCGACCGATCTCGGTCTCGATTTCATCCTGAAACTGAAACCAGTTTCATACCGTTTGATCGACGGCAACGGCAAACTCGACTACGGATTCCTAGCACAGGACGTCGAAACGGCGCTTGAGGGACGCAAAACCAACATGGTAAGCCGCCGAAATGACAAAATCGGCACCTACCGCCTACGTGCGGAGGACCTTTTGGCCCCCATGGTAAAGGCGGTTCAGGAGCAGCAGGAAAGTCTGGAAAGTCTGGAAAAAGAAGTGGATAGCCTTCATTAAAAGGCATTTTAAGATTCTCTTAATTCATTGATTTAAAAAAGTTTTTGCCGTTCACCACCCTTTAACCATCTGCGCCTATGATTGTTTTTGTAAGGGGCTTGCAAGTCTTTCCAAAGAGAAAGCGGCAAGAAGCAAAACAGGGACGATTGGCCATGATAAAAGAACCAGGACAAACGAGTACCAGTGCAGATATCCGCATCTCGCCGATCGAGAATTGCCGATTCGCTTATACGATCAATAACAGCCAGCCGGTTCTGTGCAGCTGGATTTCCGATCAACCGCTTTTCTTTAATGACTGCGATGTGGCAGATGAAGACGATATTCTTGACGATCCGATTTTCAAAGCGCTGGAAAAAGACATTCAGTCCCT
Source organism: Iodosphaeria phyllophila (assembly GCA_025802455.2). NCBI lineage: Eukaryota > Fungi > Ascomycota > Sordariomycetes > Amphisphaeriales > Iodosphaeriaceae > Iodosphaeria > Iodosphaeria phyllophila. Next base: position 2,944 of record JAOYMO020061628.1, read on the forward strand.
GCGTCATAAAACAGACGCGTACGAAAAGATTTCCGCTGAATTCGTCGAAGCCTTCGACAGTAAATCCAAACGTTTTGCCGAAGACGCGCAATTCGTTACAGAAACGTATCAATCACCTGAAAACGCGCCATATACATATCTGCTGAAAAACAGCCGTTTTGCTTCGCTTCTTCTGTCTTTTGCCGAACTGCACGGCGTGACATTACAAGACAGTCTGCAAGTTCCGGATGTTTCTTACGACCGTGAAGCTTCCGTTATTCTGGTGCGTTCCGATCTCGAAACCGGATCGAAAATCCTTCTGATCGCCCGTGAACTGCGCCGCGTCTGGCAGCACAGAAACGGTGCCGGTCTTCATCCTCTGATGCTTCATCCCGATCATGCGGTCGTTGTAAACCGCGCGCAGCTGGCCGATCTGACGGCTGCGATGATCCGCACCGCCTGGGAACTGCAACTGGCCGGTGAAAAAACTGCCTGGATGCGCATTGAAAATTCCACTATGGCCGATCTCGGCCGCGCCTTCGCCCGCGAAGCCTGCTCTGATTTCCGTTCTCTCAACAATGGCAAAGCCGCGATTGCGTGTTTTGAATCCTGGTTCCTCTCAGAGCGTTGCCGCAAGGCCGACCGTGCCCTGATTCAGCAAATGCTTGCCGATTACCAGGGCTATGTGTTTGCAGACAACGCCGATGCCAGCCGCAATATCACGTTCGATCTTCTGAATGCTCTGGGCAAAGTGCCGTTCGGTGAAAACTATCTCGCCAAATCCGCGAATCAAATTCTCGCCGATACCATATTTACAGAAGTTCGCGACCGCTCGAATGCCAACTTCCTGTGGTTTATCAAATTCGAACGTTCTTTCCGCAATAGCGAAAGCGAATTGATCAAAGAAAGCGAAAAAATATCTGGCCAGGGCAGCATCCGTACGACTAAACTGGTGCGCAGAGAAGACACGAAACCATCGGCTGAGATTATTTCCCTGCCGGAACGCCCAAGCCACGCGGCAACGGGACGCAAATCCGGAACCACGGGGAAAACCGCAGGCGCTGATATCGTTCTTTTCATCCCGCCTGTTGAATAATCTTTGAATAATAGTTTCGCTATCCAAGCTTTACGAACACCGTTCGTGCCCTATCTTATTTCTATAGCCTGCCTCGCCTAATTGTCCTTTCCCCCTGTTCAGGGATCATAATGCAAAAAGAAATTCTGGAGATAACGCCTGCGGGCGGTATTTACTGCCTCGTCGATCTGACGGGGCGCGCCGCTGCGTGCGTACCGCAGATTATCAATTGCGCGCGTCCGAGCGGTTATGCAATTCAGGATCTTCTTCAGCAAATCCGGCTGATGGATGAAAACAACGAAAATTTTGCAACCGATGGCGATATTTTGCGCTGGGGGCTGGCGCATATCTGTGAAATTTCTCTGGGGCGCGCGCTGGCGCATGATGCGCGGTTCGACGGCTGGAGCATCGTGCCGGAAGACGGCAGCGGAAATCTTCGCGCCGACGCTAGGGGAAAAATCATTTTTCTGCCACGCTATGCGGAATCGGTAGCGATTTTTGCCAGGAACCAGGAAGCGCAAATGCAGCTTCTGTTCAACCTTATCAAGGCACTGCGCCTGATCTGGCAATCCAACAGCTATAGCCGTAATGTGGAAGATCTGGCACCGCAGGAATATCTCAAATACGAACGCATTCTCGAAGCGGACGGCGATCTGTGCGCGCTGTTTGCAGCCTACCAGCTCCGCGAAGCCGGCGATCACACGCTATGGCGTTATGTTTTAAGTTCCGATTTTCACGGACTTGCGATTATGTTGTGCGAATGTCTGGAATATGATTCAAGTCCGGACAATATTCTGGACACACTCGGTTTTTCTTTTCAGGACTGGTTTTTAAACGAAACACGACTTGCGAAAACAGATCATGTGAGTCTAACAAAACTCGATGTGCGCGCAGACGATTTTGGCTATGAGAATCTCGAATTCGAAGATGTGATACAACTTTCCATGCTGCCGGAGGGCTATTCGTATCTGGAATATCTGGCGACAGAAATCCTGAACGACGAATTTTATACGAAAATTGCAGAAGAAACCAATGCGGCACATCTGCAGCAGATCGTCTGCGAGAGCCAGGTGCATATGATCGAAGAAATCGGTTTTCGCGATCCGGAACTTGCGCGGAAATTTTTCCCGCAATCCACTTTTGAAACGATCGTTTAAGTCAGGCTGAGAAGCTTTTGCGCATGTGCCGTGACGCCGAGCAGGCCGATAGCATCGTGCTTGATGAGATAGACGGGAATTTCCTTCATCTTCTCGCTCATGCGGCCTTTGGATTGAAATTCTTCAAGAAATCCTGAATTGAAAAAATATTCACCCAGCTTGGTCGGGATGCCGCCGGCGATGTAAATACCGCCATGTGCGTTGATAGTTACCGCCAGGTCAGAGGCGCGGCGTCCTAAAAACACCAGCATAAGATCAATCGCTTCCTTGCAGATTTCACAAGTACCGTCCATGCCCTGTCTGCTGATGTCGCGCGCCTCTAGGTCGGGAGCCGTATTTTTTCCGTCCAGAGCGCGGATAGCAGCATAAAGATTTTCGAGACCTTTACCCGAGCAGACACGTTCGGCGGAAATATGATGATATTTTACGCGCAGCTCTTCAAAGATTTGAAATTCACGCAAACTGCGCGCGGCCATTGTCGTATGGCCACCTTCGCCGGGCTGTGCGATAAAAGAAGTGCCATCCCAGATCAGGGAAGCGACACCAAGACCCGTACCGGGGCCAAGCACGCCGATCGACTGACCTTTTATTTTTTCTCCGCCGCCGATTTTTCTGATGAGAGAAGGATCGATAGCGGGAATTGCCAGTGCAACGGCTTTGAAATCATTCATAATTTCAAGACTCTTCAGGTTCAGCACATCGCAGACTGTGGAGCCGCGAAAGCTCCAGCGCAAATTGGTGAAGTTGACGAGATCGCCCATTACCGGGCCCGCCACCGCGAAGACGCCGATCTGCGGTTTACGCGAACCGCCAAAATCTCTCAGATATTTCTGTGCGGCTTCAGCTGGTCCCGCATAGTCCTTGCATTCAAGGGTTTGCAGATCATGCAGGCCCTTGTTATCGACGATGCCGAAACGGGCATTGGTGCCGCCGATATCCGCTATGAGTGCGTATTTTTCTGTCATTTATCCCACCTTGAAAAAAGCGAAGCTGTAAGGTTTGAAATCAAGGTGCCAATCTAAAAGTTCCGCGCCTTCCGAAACCTCTTCGATAATGGAAATTTTATCGTACCCCAAAGCTTTCAACTCAATAGAATTGGGATTGTGCGAAACATTGAAAATGCAAAGAATCGCCTCTTTCGACAAGCGCCGTTCGAAGGCAAGAATATCGCCGTAGGCATCGATAGACTTTATGTCGCCCGTCTTCATTGCCGGCATTTTTTTACGCCAGGCGATAAATTTGCGGTAATGGTTGAGAACGGATTGCGGATTTTTCTCCTGCAGGTCGACTGAAAGTGCCACATGTTCGCGGTAGACCGGCAACCAGGTTTTTTCCGCAGAAGAGAAGCCGCAATGTGGTTTGCCGGCTTCCCATGGCATGGGCGTGCGGCTTCCATCGCGTCCTGCATGCTCGGGATAGAGCGCGATATCGTATGGGTCCTGCAGTTCTTCAAAGGCCAATTGTGCCTGCGGCAATCCCAGTTCTTCCCCCTGAAACATGCAATAAGATCCACGCAGCGAAAGGCCGAGCGCCATGTTCAAAAGAGCGGCTTTGTCTCTTAAGTTTTCCGGCGGTGCCATGCGTGTCACAGGGCGCGTGAAATCGTGATTGCTGGTGGCCCAGCACATCCACCCATCCTCGATGATCTTGCCGACATGAGTCAGGGCATTCATCACGGGGTTTTTGCCCATGTTGGAAGCAAGCAGGGTAAAGGAATAGGCCTGGCTGAAACGTTTATTTTTCTGAGTGTACTGCGCGGCGGTTAGTTCGGAATCCTCACAACATCCTGCTTCGGCCAACAGACAACGGTTTGGCCATTGGTCGACGAAGGCCCGCAATTCTTCCACCAGCTCGAGATTTTCCGGCTGGTTGACGCTGTATTTTCGAATCTGAAAAATAATCGGATTGGAAGGTGGCGGATCGGCCGGAAGCGGTTCCCCTGCGGGCCGCGCCGGATTGTCGCGCAAATGTCGGTCTGAAAGATACAGGTTGGCGACATCCAGACGGAATCCGTCAACGCCCATATCGAGCCAGAAAGCCGCCGCGTCTTTTACCGCCGCACGTACCGCCGGATTCCACAAATTGAGCGCGGGCTGTTCTTTCAGAAAGTGATGCAGATAATATTGGCGTCGCTTGGCATCCCACGTCCAGGCAGGACCGCCGAACCAGGAAAGCCAGTTGTTGGGCGCCGTGCCATCCGCTTTCGGATCGGCCCAGACATACCAGTCGGATTTTGGATTTTCGCGGTCGGCCTTGCTTTCCTTGAACCAGTCATGCTGGTCGGAACTGTGCGACCACACCATGTCGATCAGAACTTTAAGTCCCAATGCATGGGAGCGGTCGAGAAGAATTTTAAAATCATCCAGCGTGCCGAAAATGGGATCGACGGATTTGTAATCGGCAACATCGTAGCCGAAATCTTTCATCGGAGATTTCATGAAAGGGGAAATCCAGATTGCATCCACTCCAAGAGAAGCTACATGGTCCAGTTTTTCTAAAATTCCCTTGATATCCCCGATACCGTTATTGTCGGTATCCATAAAGCTACGCGGATAAATCTGATAAATAACGCCGCCGCGCCACCAGTTTTCTTTCGACATGCAGTCTCTTTATAAATTTTTGGTTTGCTGCCTATGTCTTATAAACACTGGAAGTGGAAATCAAGCAGGAATAGCTCTGGAAAGCGCCTAGACGGCGGAAACCTGCATTTGCGCGAGATGAGCGCGCACTTCCCGTTCCTCAGGAAAAGCGCTTTGCCCGCCAACTTTTGTACAGGCAAGGGAGCCGGCTATGATGGCCCTCTGCAGCGCTTCTTCGAGAGGCAGCGCTTCTTCGAGTGCGGCAGCCAGGTACCTTATAAATGCATCTCCCGCGCCGACTGTATCTACGGGGTCGATCTTTAGAGGGGGCAGGGAAGAAAGACCTTTGTCTGAAACGCAAATAGCGCCTTGTGGACCAAGCGTTACGATGACAACCGCGCCGAAGCGCGCATGCAGTTCTTTGGCCCATGCGGCAGGTTCGGCTTGTGCGAGAGACTGTGCTTTTGCAACGGCGGCCACTTCATGTTCATTGACGACAAGAAAATCAATATTTCGAAAAGCTTCGTCCGAAAGAGGCTGGGAAGCGGGAGCGAAATTCATGACAGTTCGCGCGCCAAGTTTTTTTGCCCGCTTCAAAAGCGTTCCGTTTCCGCAATCGGAAGTTCGCCCTGTACCAGAACGGTCGTATGCGGCGTTAAAAGATGATCGGGAATCCATTCCTGCCGCGCTTTCAGGTTGGTGCCCTGACTGACCATGATCCGGTGCGTGCCATCAGTTTTGTCCACAAAAACAGTGGCAAGTCCTGAAGGCGCGTCCTTGAGAAAACGTATACCCGATACATCGACATCATTTTCGATCAGGTTGTCGTACATCTGTCTTGCGTGGCCGCCTTTTCCAAGCGCGCCGCAAAAATAGACGTTGGCGCCGGCTCTGGCAGCTGCGACCGCCTGATTGGCGCCTTTTCCGCCCGGGCATTCTTCATGCGAATCCAGAAAAACCACTTGATCGCGCTCTGGCAAATTAGAGGTGTAAAAAAAGAAATCAAGAACGTTAGATCCGAAAACGACAATCATGGCTTCCTCGCAATGCACAATTATACAATAGAGGAGGAATCGTCAGAGAGTACATAAAAAAATGCACGTTTGGCTTACATAGGTGAGGGAATGTGTTGATCGTCACGTGTCAGGAATAGCGGACCTGTAGAGGACGGCAATTCATTGTCGTTCACGACACCCATATCTTCAGAACGCAAGCCGTTCAGAAGCATACCGTTATTTCTCGCCCACAATGTAAGATCATAGGTGTCGAGATGTTCGCGTTGCACTTTTGCACGGTTATTTGCTTCGGCTTGGGACATTTCGATCGCATCGGTCATCGCCCATTGAATAGGTGCGATAATAGCGTCGATATCCTGTCCGTAGTTTGTATTGTCAGGGTTATAAACAATCGCACCTTTTCCATCAAGGTAAAGTTCCGAAGCGGATCCCGCGCCTTTGGAAAGAATTAGAACGCCTGCATTATCCAGATCCTGAGAAGCCATAAATTCCTTGGCAACCAGATTCATACCATCACGATACGGCGTAACGGTACAAATTTTACGCTGACCTTCCCGGTCCTGACGCATCAATTTGGTAACATCGCTATTAGGAATCTGTTTGGGTAGAAACAAAACCGGCGGCCGCGCGTCATGGAACCACTCCGTTCTGGAATTGATTCGTTCGATAATCGCGACGGCTTCTTCTGCATATTTTTTATATTCTGCAATATCTGGACGAGTCGGCTCTGCACCGATGACGATCTGGACTTTCCCGGCGATATCCGGCTGGTTTTCAAGCAACTGTTCAAATGCCAGAAGGCGCGGTTTGATACCTTTGGAATAATCACAGCGTTCAAAATTTAAAAAGACGTAAGGTGCCGTCATCTGTGCGGCCAGATCTTTAGCAGGTTGGGATTCTAGTTCGCCAACGGAGTTGGCCGCCATTTTTGCAGTATCGATACTGATGGGGTAATGGCCTACAAGCACTTTGCTGTGATGGCCGTTTACAGGAATTTGAACAGGCGCACTTTCGTAAGCATCGAGAGCCGGAATGGCCTCCGCTCCTGAAAGTTGCAAATATCTTCCGGCAGTTTCCGCTGTTTGAAAGTTGATCGCATCACAAGAAGCCAAGCCTTCCAGATTCATCAAAAATTGTGCTGCGTGTTTAGGATTGAGAGTTGCAATTTTTTGCGGATCGGGAAGAGGAATATGATTGAAGAAGACAATAGGATTTTCAACACCGGCATTTCGTAGACAGGAGGCCATACTAAAATGGTGATAATCATGAATCCAGATCGGCGTGGTATCGTCATCGCCTAAATCTGCAGCAATCGCTTTTGCCATCTGGTCGTTGACATAGAAGTTGCCGTTATAATCCGAAGTCTCAGGATTAACCATCAGGTCAAAACGGTCATGGCACAAAGGCCAAATATAGCTATTGGCAAATTTGTTGTAATGTTCGTTCCATTGTTTTGCATCAACAATGATTTGTTTAACGTGAATGCCTTCGACCTTGGATTCTGCGATGTCGCCGGGGTTGGGAACATTAGTGGCGGCAGCCAAGAAATCTTTTTTTGCAACCGTGCCGACGGCATACCAGACAACATTGTCGAATTCTTTACAGGCCCGGGCAACAGCTGGAGCCATGCCACCTGAAAGAGGGGCGGTTGGCGGTCTGGTAGAAACGACTATAACCTTTGACATACTCAATCCCTAATGCTCATTAAATACATAATTCGACTGCTAAATAATTGGTACAAAACATAGTTCTTCTAGGCAATCCAATTCAATGCTGCGATGCCAAGATTTGGCTACCTATCCAATGGTATTCGTAGGAAATAATTCCATCCTTTTATTACTACATTCCGATATGATTCGCGATACCGCGCTTCTTGCTTCTGCAGGCGTTTCAAAATGAATATCGGCATGATCCTGAAGCGGTCCATGCGGGCCGACACCGATATAAAGGCCGCCATAAGACTGGGCTTTCAGACCGGCAGGCAGATCGGCATCCGCAAGACCGCGGAGACCGACAAGAACGAGATCGTCTCGATGATCACCGGGCTGCAGGCCGCGGACTGACCGACTCGACATCGTCGTCGACCTCGGTGGAGGTGGTCGGCGCGCTCACTCGTCCGGCGACGACTCCCACCGCATCCG
>JAOYMO020061723.1:0-10869 GCA_025802455.2 Iodosphaeria phyllophila
ATTGATGGTGTGGTTGCTGTTCTTGCTGGTGCTGCTGTTGCTGCTGTTGTGATGGTGGTGGTGGCGGTGGCGGTGATGGTGGCTGCTGTTGGCCATATCTGCGCTCCTCATATGGTGGTGGATTTCCAGGTGACAAAAGTGGTCCAAATACACCTACCTGAGATGCTGCGATTTCATTGGCAACATCTTGTGGAATCTGTCGTTCCTTGTTAGTGTAACAGTTGGGAGGATGGTGCGCAATTACTGCAGCTGTGCAGAGAAATCATGAAGTACATTGGAATTGAAATGAGGCAGTAGTCCAGATGCGGGGTGGTTGTGAAAGGCTGTGCAGCTCTTTTTCTTGAATTTGGAACTGCAATTGCTTGCACGACCAAGGATTTGCCCAAGGGCCTAAAACAGTAAGGGAGTGGAAAAAAAAAAAAAGCAGACACTAGAGAGCAGTAGTTGGCAAAAAGCCAAGTTAATTTAGCAAACATACATTCGAGAGAGCGTGCTGCCGCTGAAGATAGTTATACTGGAGACCATTCTGCAAGACAGAGATTAAAGCATGATGCTTGACATGGCGCGCGAAGGGGAGTTGTTGATGTGGTTGCTCCTTGTGCCACTCCTTTTGAAGTTTGACCGCAGTTTCTCGATAATCTGCGAGGTCAATGTCAGTTTTTGGTGGCCACAGAAATCCTCAAACCGGCACCGGCCGTCGGCAGACAGCTTGCGCAGGGCCGTCTCCCGCCACGGCCGCCGACCATGGCTGTGTGGGTAGCAACTGGCCGCTCCCACCACTGCCCTGGCCGGAGCACTGAAGGCTGGGACGTGAAAGAATGAGCGCGCTACAAGGTGAGAGATGAAGGCGTCACGAACTTGATTCTATGAGATACCTAACTTCACTGTCAGTCAAGTCATTTGTACGGGTGCGCGGAGTCAACCAGCCAGCCAGAAGTCAGCACAGGACACAAAACCGGTAGCTGGCGGTAGCAGGCAATAATCGCAGCCAGTCACGCGGCCGGCGCACAGCACTCACCTCCAGATCAGATAGTTGACTCTGTCGCTGTCTAGTCTTTCCAGCATTTTGATGGTGAAGTCAACGACGCGGCGAAGAATGGCGGGCAGGCGTCGGTTGGCAGAGTATGAGTCTTTGAAGATGTTGAAGGTGGAAAGATACGGAACGCCTTGATGAGGCGCTGTGGAGGAATCCTGGCCTTGTTACGGGTCAAGGCTTGCACCGGTCACCATGGATGGCCCGGGGGCTATCGCACACAACCCGACCCTGCAGGTACCGCACACTTTGTCTTCAATTTTTCCCGTCTCCGTCATCAACAACACAAAGGGTACCCGATTTCGAAAAGCACATGGTCGATTGATTGTCACGAGAGGATACCTATTTGTCTGTTTTCAACTATGATGTTCTTGGACGACCTTACCATCGCCATCACCTGCCAGCGGAGACGCGCCACTCTATAGATAGGGCACGTCCAAGATCCAACATGTACCAATCTTAGTGAGCATCGCACAAAATCCTACAAAGCTAGCGCGCAAGCAGGTGCCAGCTTGCAGTGGATAGCCGGCCCCCATTAGTTCGATCTGAACCCGGTAGGGACCCGCTGCCTTCCACCCACAGTAGGGCAAGGCAAAGGCGCTGCGAGCAACAGGAGTACGGTGTACCGACCGGCACGCAAAGTTGGAGGCTTCGGCTACTCGAGGACTCTTACATGCATGCATAACTAGATACGGGTACCTCTCCATAACGGTTTACATAGCTGCTTGTCACATTGAAATTATGACTTAGAAATGAATTGATGCTCCATTGACCCGAACTGACCCTTCTTCTCGCTCTTCTAAAGCCATGCGCTGCATCCAGCGCGTCTGGGAATATGAATGTGCATGGTGCATCACCGCAAGGGAATTGACGCCGAAGAGCAAACTGGAAGCCTCCTTGTACACAGTACCCACTCGCACATCTCATGCTCTCAGATGGACATGTCCCCCTGCTGGATGGGGTGGATAAATCATCCCAGGTGATGGAGCTCCACTAGGGCCCTTGACAACATAGATGCAGTCAATCCTTCATCCGGCAGGGATCCAAGACAGGGATAGCGCCAGTTGCAGAACCACAGAAAACCCATGTTTCTCAATGGTGCGTCAACACTCATTCGGACAGTATCGTCAACAATTCTGTCTGAAGGATTTTTATTACCGGCCGCCCGGCGAATTCGTTGCAAAAAGCAGTCGTTAGGGACAAGGATCAGTTCATGGAACAGCTGGACTGGCCCGGTATGTCCTCTAGCGTTCATCGTTCTCCCAGTACGTCTCTGGCTCCATTGTCCGAAGCTCGCGTAACTGGAATACTAGATAAGCAGGTACCATGATGGTACCCATCGTGTGTTGTAATGCGGTTGTTCGCTACCACAACTATCTCGTTACGTCTAGGCGGCTCCACTGAATACTCCCAGCTCTTTATATTTAAGTTGTCGCTTGGGAGCGTAGATAAACAGACAGGTACTGTACGTCAACCGGAATTACCACTATCTAGCATTGGTGCCAGTAGGTACGGTACCAAGGCCAGAGAGAAAAACCCTCGAAATAGGCAGTGGTCTCGGTGTTTCATACGGTAGATCACCTGTGAAGCCACAAACGGTACCTACCGGCAGATCGTGGTTTTGAATTTTAGTGCAAGCTTAAAAGCCCTGGCGTCGTCCGCGTAATCCGCTTGCTTTATGTCGCTGAAATTATAGGCTTGTCAGTGATGGAGAGTTTACGATCAAGCAAAGGATACGCAGCATCTCACAAAGGCAAATGGCAGGCATTCATTCTGATTAAATAGGCGCCTATCGGCGACAGCAAGAGTTGGCCAGATTACTGGATGTATTGATGGATTGGATGGCTGGATTCTTCCCTTGCAGCACTGGGCATGTACTCCGTACCTATTGCACCCGTATTGTCCGCAGCTTACTCCACCTGGGTACTTCGTACTTCGTACACAAAAGCGTTTTACTTAGGCCATCAAATGATGAATTCGAGGCTTAAGGTTACAACGCGATGCCATCGGCTAAACTCTCATCAGTCTTCGAAGGAGCCAAATGATCATGACGATAAAAGCACGACATTATCTGCAAGCCTCACCTCCTGTTCCGCCAATTTGCAAATCTTTAGGTTGAACAGCAACCGTGTTGAACCAGAAGCGGGATGCACCTAGACCGGGACTGCAAAACCCGCTTAGCGAATAAACAGGGTCTGCTATTGATAGTTGAATGCGTGAATGGGCCGCTCAGCCAAGCTTATTCAACTACTGAAAGAGTAGATCTAGCTATTCGCTAACCGGGATTTGCAGTCCCGCTCCAGGTGCATCCCGCTTCTGGTTCAACACGATTAGAACTAAGAATAGCGAGAGCATGAAGAGTTAACCGCTACTAGCAGCATCATCTGCGTCAGTTCGTTTCAACCGAACGAGCGCTAGTTTACCTACTGTGTACAGTAGAGCGGCACCGACCTCGCAAGAAACCTTGCGGAATGAACAACACTGTCTTTACCCTTCCAGTACTGTACCTTACCTGCGTCCTGATAGTGTTTGAAGTCAATTGCCGAGGTCGTGGACATGTCTGTCAGTGCAACATACTGGTAACGAGAAAACGTTCCATGGCCTTGGATCGCGGATATTTTCTTTGCTGTATGTGATGATTTAGCTTTTGAAGATCAGATGTGGCGGTTGTGACACGAAACAATGTCTATCTGAAGCAGCACGCTCACAGCTCAATGCAATCATTGGTACTCACTGGGTACAGTATATTACACACTGGTAACGGCACTCAGTGGGGCGTGCTGCACAACACAGCATTGATCTCGCGGGTCAGACTTGGCTGATTCAAAGAGCAGCTACCGGTACGGCACCCCCCTTGCCCTGCTCAAGCATGAAATCAAGGAGATTCTAGGTTAGGTGATTTTACTGGGATGGACAGCGCTGGATTTCAAGAGGCGCTCTCAAGCTAAAAACCATAGCTGCGCCTAGACCCCATCAGCGCATCATGCGAAAGTTGAAATGGAGAATTGCCACGGAGTAGAGTAATGCCAATACAAAAACTCGAAGACGGACCCCCTCACCAGTCCTATCGTGAAAATAGGAACTTTGTGAATGATGGCAAGACCACAGGTGCACTCAGCAAGCAACCCAGTGGTTTTTCCTGCAAGATTAAGAGCAACACGGTCTCGATAATTCCTCATCCGAATAATACATCATAGTAGTTTCTTTAGCATGAATGGTACCGGTATTGTTCAAACCCATTGGTTTTCTCTCTTGATGTATTCTAGTCCCATGCCGTGGTTTACCGAAAGATAAGGTGCGGCTCCGTACCGTACCGTATCGTGATGTTGTGGGGAAGGGGAGCTGCCGCAGCTTGGACCACGAGGAGCTGGCAATAATGGATCGTCAATTTTGGAGCTGCCTCCTTCCTAAATCATAACAGATTATGAGATGCATACCGATAGCTTGCTTTGAACCATCGTCAGGACACTTCAAAGTCGCAATCGCGTATGTTCCCGCGAATGTCACAAGTCATTACGCGCCGTGACATGACCTGTCGTGCCTAGCGCACATTCGTCCGATCCGCGCGTGGCCGGAGCAGTTACAGGTCTTGTTCGCAGTTCGCAGTTCGGGTTTTTCTGCGTGCGGGGAGGAGGGCGAAGGCAAATATTAGGAAACATTGCAGTAGACTACCAAACTACCATCGATCTTCAGGACGCGGAACTTGGGAACAGGACAATAGGTTTCTACGAAGCTTATCCATGATACCACCGAGGTAATTTGGCCTGTTGTCAACCCACGATCTTTCTCGGCCCGAGCCCGAGTTCGAAAATTATCGCTCGAAAATAGATATAAGAAAACCACAGCTGTCCAATCCTGCGAAACTCGGCATCTCCGCCTCTACGCATATTTGCATATCCGTCATGCCTGCGCGACTCAACATTCCTCCGGTCACGCGCATCTTGCTCGTTGCGCTCCTGTTGCAGTCTGTGCTGAGCGCTGCTGTCCGCTATCGCCAGTGGTCGGCCAATTCCGAGGTTGTGGTAGAATGGTTGACCTTCGTGCCCCAGCTATCCTTGTTCTATCCGTGGACCTTCGCCACTACGACTTTAGTTGAGGGTAATGTCTTCACTTTGACTGCGGCTGGCTTGACTCTTTTTCATGGAGGTCGGTATCTGGAAAGAGCTTGGTCATCGAGGGAGTTCGCAAAATTTGTTCTGGTCTCGTCCCTGATACCTAACATCCTATGCTTCCTGGTGCTGGTGACACTTTTCACTTTTACCCGGGATGAGAGGTGGACGTAAGTGGGAAAATTTGGTTGTGAAAGAGTTTCTCTGTCTAACTTCAATCTAGGCTCACTACTATCGCTGGCACAATTCCCCTGCAGATAGCCTTCCTCGTTGCCTTCAGCCAACTTGTGCCCGCTCATACAGTGACACTTTTCCGTGGCATCGTATCTCTGCGTGTCCCGAGATTCCCTTTGTTATACCTTGGCTTGGTGACGGCGCTAGCTCTGACCCCTTTGCTCACATGCGCTTCCCCGTTGCTTGCCGTCTTTGGCTTCCTCACCAGCTGGACTTACCTCCGCTTTTTTAAAGTCGTCTTTCCCGATCTTGATTCCTCGCAACCCACTGCCATGCGTGGGGACGCAAGCGAGACTTTCGCCTTTGCCGAGTTTTTTCCCGCGCCAGTCAAGCCGTTTGTCGCCGCATTTACTCAAGAAATATTCAATGTATTGGTTGCGATACGCGTTTGTACCCCTTTCTCACAGGCTGAAATTTCCGGCGCGCAGGGAGGTAATTTCATGCAAAGAAATGCACCGGGAGGTGTTAGGGCCGAAGCCGAGAGGAGGAGAGCTTTGGCACTGAAGGCGCTAGATCAAAGATTACACGCTGCCACAACCAACGCTCCACCAAGGAGCCACACCCAACCGCCCAGCCAGAGCACCGCTCCCCCGGTGACGACGCAACCGACAACCACCACCCAGACTGCTATGACCTCCCAGCCCACAGCCATTTTGGGTGAGACAAATTATGTTCCAGATCACGACCACGGGGATAAGGACAGTTCCTAGAGTTGAGATCGATGATTTCAGGGTCGTCCAGCAATAGACAGGCCAGGCTCTCGGGGCGAAATGGTGAACGGATCTCAGAGAAAATACCATTCTCTCCCTGTATCATATCGCATTGCGCTGCTGAGCAAGTATTTAATGCCCAAAGGCCGCAGGGCGCACGTGGCTTGTTTTTTTGCCGTGGCGCGCATTGCTTCTGTCTTATTTTTTTACCTCTCGTTCATACGAGGAGTATTAGTTGAAGGGCTATTTGTCCCCTGTTGAAGGGAGAAGGGAAAGGCAAGGTAGCGAAAAGTGCTACTAAGAAAAAAAAGTTCAACTGAAAAGAACTCTACAAGCGTAAACCATTATAAGCCAAGTGTCACCAGTGTATGATGTGCTCGTCCTGGAACAATTGCTCCTCTCGTCATGCATGGTTCGACTTAGCCAAAAAGCCCCCATATATGCAGGTTTTCCTATACCGTGGATATTTGCTCGCTATCAAGACTTGGTGGGAGAGGGGCTCGAACTGGTCTTTTTTTTCTGAAAGGCGGCAGCGATACTCCAACCGCTTTCTAATCGTCTTATGAGCCCTGTCGTAATGTAGGCCGCCTTTGGAGGACTGTCGTTGTTAACGGCTCGCTAGCGTTGTTAACGGCTCGCTAGCGTTGATGGCCAAACGATAGAATGAAAGCAGCTGTCGACAGATGACGATATGCTCGGACGAGGTAGCGAACGTCTCAGGAGTGTTAATTACTGTTCTTAACTACCTGATTTCTCTTATCTCTCTAACAAATTACTCCTCTGAGTACTAGGCAACTATTATAAGCGAAAGAGAGGCGGACCACTTCCTGTTTACAATGTAGTTAACTGAACGCCAGGTAAACCTAGTCAATTTTCTGCACTGGTTATCATAAAAAATACAATAAGGATGGGGAAACGAGAATGAGCGAGCGGAGAGGAGGAACGTCACCATGGTTTTCGTGGCCGGGCGGGCAGATGGACGCGAGGAGGATGAAGCTGTGGATATCATTATACAATGCCGACAGTTATGACCTAAGGAACTGGCAGCAAATGCTTTTTCTCAGTTGAAGCTCCGAGGAGGATAAGCTATCTGAAGGTTGCTTGGTTGTGGTATCACTACATCCACTCCATATGTACAAACACACGATGGTGGTGGCCTTGAGAAACCCTACTCGTGTTGTTCAAAAATAAATCAAGCATAATAAACAAGTCTCTCGGTTCATCGAACGTACAGCGCCGCAGGTATCTCATTTGTGACGCTGAGCAGGAATCCTACACGGCTGTCTGTCGACTAAGGTCACCTTACTCTATGGTACGCCTATACTTGCTGAGGACACAAGGGCTCGCTTTCAAATCCAACCTAACATTGGAAATAAAAAACGCTCCGGTGATCTTCTTCCCAGCTCCTCCATCAAGTCTGCGACCTGTGAATCTCTCCCCTTTGTACGCGGAAAACATGGTACGAGCCAGTCCATGCCTGGGAAATATTATGCTTGCGCACTCAAGCTCAAAAAATCAGAAGATTACTGACAGACCGATAATGCCGAGGATGTGTCACACCATCAAAGAATTTATTGAATATTTACCTGGTTGTTGTGCTGCTTTGGCACCAAGTCAGGTCAATGATTCAAGTTCGAGGGGTGAGCGAGCTGGTTTTGAGTCCCAGTGTGGACGGGAGAGATCAATCATCCCTGCGTCACATCTCTGATCTGTGGGATACCAATAAACCCCCGATGATACCGCGAGCTGTTGTGTAACAGAGATGGTCCTTGCGTACTATCGCAATGGATTAGGGCAGCGAAGCGAAATTTAGCGGGAGGGCAAGGCTAAATTGCAAAACACCACAGATCTGCAGAACAGGAAGAGACATCCCGCGTTGCCGGTAGGGCGAGTAAAACGACTAGGTTAAAACTGAGATCCGTCAAATGCCAACTTAGCGCATCATGCTCAGATCGATTTTGTTCACGATGTGAAGACGCCGTTTCCTAGATATATTTACATAGTCTTGTAACATAATTCCTCTTTCCTCACCTTTCTACGGCGCAGTCGTCTGGGGGCTCCTCCGCTCAGCCGTTCGCTGATTCATTCCACGTTCGGTGTTTCGATTCACCTCCAAGGTCGCTGTGATCCTGCGCCTTGCGTCTCTCTACCGGTATGTTGCGCCTCCCACGTGCACAACACACTCTGTCAGTCAAAGCGGGGTCCCACGCTCTGCTCTTGATTGTCTTGATGGAGGTTCCCCCATTGCGTTCAACTGAAACCCTCATCGGCGCTCGTTGGCTGAATCCGCAATAAGCCACCACCTGCAAGCCAGTCACCTTAGCAGCCGATCAGTCTCGCCCAATCTCACCGTTGTAACATACTACTAGCCTGGTTGCACGATGCACCGTGATTGCGCTCTCTTGTTTGTCCAAGTTCCGCGTAATACCTCCTAGAACCCGGTCTCAGGTCACCACCACGAGTAGATCGTGAGAGCGTGTTTGTGGTAGCTATCATGCCGCGAGGTTACGAAAGGCACGAGTTGTCAGCTCGGCAAGTGCAAGAAGCCATGTCCCCATTACTACCGTTATCTCTGTAACCCACCAACCAATACGCCTAGCAAAATACCCACCACAACAGAGCCTAGTAGCGGATATGTTGCTGCACGAATCCCGAGAACCAGTGCGGTACTGTACAAGATGGGGAAGGAAGGCGGAAGAGAAAACGGTCGAAGAAGGAAGTTCATCATGCATGCATCCATGCATGCATCCATGCATGCATGTGTGCGTTGTAGCGTGTTGCACTGCATCGACAAAGCCGCCACCACTGTCTGACGATACAGAATTTGTGAACGGGTGTGCTCCCTTTTTGTATGCATGTGCCTCTTCGAGATACAAGGTGTGCACATCGATAGGAAACTGATGATTTCACCCAAATAAAGGCTGTGTAACTGCACAGTATTGTGAGTGACTGTCAGGGCGGTATACATTACCTACATCGTCGAACTGCTCTTCTCTTGGCTGCCTTGCTTGACGCAATGTCATCTGGGATTGATTCTTCTGGGATTCCCAAGTGGTCCCCCAGGGAGCTGGACGGGGAAATCGGAGGAGGCCTGCAGGAGAATCACGGGTAAAGGCATTGCATGGATGCCGGCCGGACGATGGGCGCTGCACAAACATGCTGACATGTCGGAGACTGGGATACATGTCGGACTCACGCCAACGAAAAGGGCCAATGACCACTCATTTAACCTTGTTCAATTGTGTCCAAGATCCAGCTAGCTCGGAATTATGAGGTAATTTTCGGGCTGAAGGGGGGAGGGGGATCTGACACTCATATCGGTGGCCGCTCTGTTCTCTCGGTCCTCATTTGGTTGGTTCGCTGCTCCTTCCAGAATTCCAAATACATATGAAGCTGATGGGTAACTACCTCAACAATCTTGCAGCTCTTGTTGTCTGGTAGCGGGTGGCAGAGTTGACAGTTTCATGAGTAGAACGACAAGATTTCGCCCCAAGATCCCAGGTGTGAGATTACCCCACGAAAGGCCTCGTTCATACGATTATCTGACCAGTAAAAGTTACAGATCGATAGGCATTAGATAGTATACGGTACTCTGTAGAAATAACAGGTAAGAAATATTCAGGCAGTAAGAAGACCCAATGTCGATCACTGATGATGGCAATTCAGCAACGATTATAGCATCGTTTTATTCGTCAGTACAGTACATCTCGGAATTAGAATACTAGTTCAAATCCGAAGATTCAGAATTTGAATGTTGATGTCTGTGTCAATATTGAATGAAGTATAGTATAGCACTGAGCGACATATAATACTACCAGGGAGTAGATTATGTATGTTGACTCTATGGGGGTTTAAAATGGCCAAAGCAGGTTGGAGACCGGGGCTTTCGTAACTTATCTGGATATGCCTCATTCCCGGTACCTTGGGCGACCTAGAGAGGGAAGACAAGAAAGCCTTAGAGTTCGCTGTCATAGCCTTTACGATACAAGGTATTATTCTCCAGGTGAATCTACATCATGATAATCATATCCTCACGATCACACTCAGAGAAATCAGAGATCGCAACCTCTGGATCCTGGTTGGCGAAGATCAGATCTGAAGTTACACATCATGACCTTGCAATCAAACCCTGTACACAGCCTCGTCAATAAACCAAGGGCGAACCAATCGCCGAACCAACTTTGGTGGGCTGACCTGCATCAAAAGAATGCCGATAGGTATATTTTCATCAACTTCAAATACAGAGGGGCCTATCAGTGCGCAATCGTAGACTGATCAAGGGGAGAAGGGCCCCGCTCTAAGCAGGAACAATGATGCTTAGAAGAGGCGCCCTTGATGCATGCAGCAGCGCGTGTCGTTAATAATTATTGCCGTAATTCAAACGACGATAAATGATTGACTTGGCAAAGCTAGTAATAGACGGGTCGAACCAGGCTGGGTGTACGCGCGGCGGTATGTGCAGCAAATTGTCGCGAAACACGAATCAAAGATCAAGACAGAAGAATCTTCAAACACAAGCTCTAAATCGGTGTTACCAACTGGCACCTTGTATTGGGTCTTAACGTGGTCCGGTTTGTTGAAGCAAGTGCCAGTAAAGAAGCAAATCACAACACTTGAAGCTATATCTCAAGTGCCTAGAGAAAACCCTGTCTCAATTCAATATGACTCTGGCGATCGAGACTCTATACTTTCTTGTTGTCATCTTCATTAGCTCGACTATGCTTGACTATAGAGCGCCCTACATTGTCTGACTGCCTAAGCATACCAAGGTCTCTTCCCGACC
>JAOYMO020061813.1:0-10842 GCA_025802455.2 Iodosphaeria phyllophila
ACCCCACGCTCCCACCCACCAATCCCACCCTAAGCCGAATGATCCTTATAAAAAGCCTGGAAACACCGACAAGCCATCCGTATCGCGGCATTAGCGGAAGGAATCTTGTCCGCATCGCACGAGCTAACCAGGTCCTCTGGATCCGGGAACCCAGGGACATCGCCGAGGATCTCGCGGGCCGAGCTCTGCAGCTCCTCCTCCTCTTCCTCGTTGTCCTGGTCCAGATACGCGTAGCACCAGCCCAGCACCGGCTCCGCCGCCGGCACCCCGCTGTGGAAGATCGCCACGATGCAGTCGTTGTCCAGCGGGCAGTCCACGTCCAGCGTCGCGCCGGTGTCGCCGGCGGCGCCTCGCTTTTCGTATTGGCCGGCCGTCGCGCTGTTCGTGGTGTCCGTGGCGAATTGCCCGCTGTCGGGGCTGGCGTCTGCAGAGCTGGATCCTGTCGGCGCGGCGCTGGATGCGTCGTCCGACCCGCCGCCGGCGCCGCCGGAGTTGCCGATGAAGCCCGTCGGCGTCACGCCGGACGAGCCGTCTTGGCCTCCGGCACTGCCTCCGTACCCCGTCGGTGCGGCATCCGACGAGCCCTCCGGGCCGTCGGACGTCCCTGCATATCCGGTCGGTGCGGCTCCGGACGGGCGCGAGAAACTGGCGCCGCCCTTCGGGCCCGCACCATTGGGTGGGGCGTGTTCGGCCTTGGGGTTGCCGCCATAGGCCTTGTCGTCGCCGCCTTTCTGGCTGTCACCGCCAGGGTAGCCTTTACCAGCCATCGTCGGGTTATCGCCGCCCGACTGGCCGCCCTCGCCCTTCCACTTGGCACCATCAGGCCGGCCACCCTCCGCCATCGGGCCGCCAGCACCATCGGACTGGCCACCGCCGGCACCCCCAGACTGATCACCACCAGTCTTCAGTTTAGCACCACCATACTGCTCCGCACCGGCGTTCTGGGCCTCGCCGTCCTCGTTCTTTCCAGCCCCAGGAAAGCCCCCCTGCGACCGCTTCTTTACGTCCGGCGCAACGCAGTAGTGGAAGCCGAGCCAGAGCCCGGTGTCGCAGTCCTGGTCCGCGAGCTGCGGGTTCAGCGCCCGGAACCCGGCCACGCTCAGCTGGTGCGCCGCCGCGACGTGCTGGCAGGTGTCGCCGGCCTGCGCGGCGGCCCAGGCGCCGCAGTGCTCGGGGGCGCCGGGCTGGACGGGGCCGGGGGCTGCGTTGGTGGCGGTGGTGGTGGTGGATCGGGCGGTGATGGGGAGAGCGATGCCCAGGAGGAGGAGGAGGAGGAGGAGGAGGTGTGGGGAGGTGTTGCTGTACATCTTGGTTTGTTGTTTAGTTTATGATGGAGAAATTGGGATACGGAGTGCTTTGAGAGAAGCTTGGATGAGCGTCGGGAGAAGTTGAGGGATGGATGCATGGTGATGGCGGGCTCTTGGATGAAGTATCTGGGGGTTCTTGGTTGTGGGTAACGCATCCGGCGTGAAGGGGTTAGTGTACAAAGAAGGTTGAGCAAAGATGGTCAAAGGGGGGTGCGTTGGGCGATGTCATGGATTGGGTAGATAAAGGGGCGACATGTACAAAGCGCTGAGACATTGCATCGAAATGCCAGTTATGAGGTCTTCTTTTAAGCACTGGACTTTGGGTTTGGTAGTTATCCCCCTTTTGGATCGCCGGTACTGGTTAATTGAATATATACTTGTAAAACCCAAAAACTCGAGATTACTGGTATGGCAGAGCACCATGATTGGCAATGGCGCGCGTTCTGCGTTGAAATAGTCTATGTCGCCGCTTTTGGCAGTTACTGTGTAGATCGTAACATTATCTCCAATCATGCGAAAAAGCTGGAGTCTGGTACACAGAATATCCGCAAGACCATACCCAGGGTCTTACAAGATTGCCATTATGTGTGCCAGGTCGTGCCCATCCCCCCATCCCCCCATCCCCCAGCCCATGCTTCGGGAACTACCCACAGTGTTCCGGGAGCCCGAGCCTAGGCATTGGAAACCCGAGCGTGAACTCCTCTGAGATGTTGCCAAGGTTCGCAGCTGGGAAATACTGGGAGAGATAGAAAACTTTTACCCCCAGCTTCCCCGATTGTGCTCAGACCGGATTTGGCTTTTTAGGGCATTAGAGTATCACGGATGGAAGCCATGCTGTCAAACATACCGCACAGTCTACCAGAGCCTAGACGTGAGGATCTCGCCCCGAAACGTCCCCCTTCTCGGGGAAGAATAGTCCAAAAGTAGGGGGAAGGGAGGTTTGTTCACTGGAGCCGGCCCATCATCGTTCCGTCTCGGCATACGCTGCCTCAAGACCACACCGCCGCAATTACGATTAAATCCACTCTTCCTATCCCTCAGGCCGCAGCCATTCGTACCGATCGATCACAGCCTCCAGCATGCCATTGTAATCACGTGGCTTCCTCCTCTCTCGCTCGCCTCTACGTCGGAGTGGCTGTGGGCCACCAGAACTCCGCGGGAGGCCGACGGGGGTACCGCTCTCCTTTCGCTGTGGCGTGGTTGGCGCCGTTGCCATTGCCGTTGCTGTGCGAGGTGGTAGACGTGGATGAGGCGCGGGAGCTGGATCGTCCAACTGGCAAAATTCTCTGTGCGAAGTGCGAGCTGTGCTTGCTTGTGAGCTTTTTTTATTTTTGAATGGATGGGGTGATGTGTTTGTAGTAATGGCATGAATCGCGAACAAGCGACGTCAGGACACAGAAGGGGAGACGACAAACCAGATCTTCCATACCTTTTCTTCTCAAACTGTCTCACCGTAGCTTGCACGACGCCGCCGCCCTCATGATCCAGCCCGTCAGCCCCATAGAGCTCGCCCATCCTCACCTCCTTGGCCGTCCCCAGAACGACGCTGCGGCACCGACACGGGCTCTCCCTAGCCCTCGAGCTGCTCCGGCTCGCAGCCGAGCCCCCATCCACCGAGAAATCCAACTGCGCCACATCAGCATCCACAATCCGATCCTCCATCGCCGTGCGGATGCTCTCGCCAACCTCCCTCGACCTCGCGCGTTCATGATCCATCGCCCCCCACCCGTGCTCCTCCGCCGCCATCTCGTCCATCCCGTCCATCTCGGCACCAGCGCGCAACCTGTCGGCTTTCTTCCCCCTTAACCACCAAAGCTGCGGACTCTCCGACGGCAGACTGCCTCTGCCCCTACAGCCGGGGCTGCTTCCGAGCTCTTCAGCGATGGTGCTGGGCGGACCGACCGCCCCGCCCCGGCTGAGCGGCGAAAAGTTCATGATGCTAGATGTGGGCTCGTCGGCGGTGCGCTCGAGCTCGGCTTCCAGGAGCCGCATGCGCGACTCGAGGCCCTCGCGGACAAACTCGACAAGCTCGGCGAACCGCCGTTCTTGCTCCTCGGAGGACTTGGTCAGTTTGTGCTCAAGGCGCTCGACGCTGAAGCGCAGAGCGTTGAGTCCCGTCGTGGTGGTGCTTGCGCTTGTGCTTGTGCTTGTGCCCGGGTTGGGCTGGCTGGGCGGCTGGCGGTTCTCCAGGTGGGATTTCATGGCGCGGATGAGGCGGGATTCGAGGTTGCTGGCACTGGTCTCGAGGTGGGCTATGATGCTTTCTTTCAGGGAGTCTGTTTGGGACGTTCGGGATTGTTGCAATTGGCGGATTTTCTTGGCTTGGACGCGGTTGAGCTGGGCGAGGTGGGCGTTTTGGCGTTTCATTGCGCGAAGTTGAAAGGAGGAGGGAGCCTTGAGCTTGATATGGTAAGATTTGTTGCGTTTGGGAACTGAGGGTTGTGGTTTGGTCGTTTTGTGATCTTGGAGACAGGAGGTGAATGAATCGGCTTCGTCGTCTTCTGCTTTCTCGGGATACTCTTTGGAAACAGTCTTATCTTCCACTGTTTGGGCTTCCGGAATTGCTGAGATGGATTGTGTAAGGGGCTTCGTCGTAAGGGACCCAGTCTCTGAGACGGCAGCTGGTTCTGTGGATCCCGGCTGCTCCTCCTCATCTGTCTGGACCAGAGTCTCATTCGTAAGTCTGTTTGTAGCTTGAACAGCTTGATCTTCCGCTAGATTCTTCTCCATGAGAGTCTTATTCTCATCGCTTCGCACCCTCGAAAGCTCAAAGGACTCTTTCTCCTCGATCGTGCTGAGCGAAACCCCCGATCGCCATTTCTCAGCCACATCTTCTGATCTCCCGCCTTGCTGGCCCTCCCCATCAGCTTTATTTCCCCGTGTCTCCTGATCTGCGCTTGGCTGTGCAACGACAGTCGCCTCCGTGCCGATAGTGTCCCAGCTCCTCCCACTCCCAGCCGATACAGAGCGAGCGTTTCCCCGAGTCTCCGTCTCGGCCATCAATAAGCCGCCCGCGATCTCGGAGAGTTGACTCCCCATGGCCTTGCGTGTTCTCTTGCTGCCGGAGCTGGATCGAGTCACCCCGAGAGCACCCCACATCTTGCTGATGCCTTTCTTCCCTGTCATCGTGACTGCGCGACGTTCGAGGGCGTGGTAATACGCTCAAACTGGGATCCTCCTATAACGCCGCGCTGGATTTTCGTCTAGTCGTTACCGAAGCTGAAATCTATCAATCCCAAACTAAGTTCGTAGCCAAACTCAAAACTATGCAAATCGTTCAAGACCCTTCGCTCGGATATCGCTCAGCGGTGGGGAAGTTCTCGTAAGGCACCAATGGCCAGGCGCAAAAGTCAACAAAGCGTTTCCTCATCTAAGATTATCAACAACATCTAGAAAAGAAAAGCCACCTTGAGCGTGCATATATTCAAAGAAAACATCAACACGAAAAAAAAGCCTTCAATTTCAGCCTATCCTTTGCATTATTGAATGGGACAAGAAGAAAAAGAAGGAAACTATCCAAGTACAAGCCGCCACCTTCATAATAAGCCCCTCGTCCCGAGTCAATATGCCATGTTTCAGGCCTTGCGCATTCCCCTCCATAGTGTGTCTTTGTTGCCCTCCTGCCTTATCCATGCTTCCCCTTGCTGTGTTTTGGGCGACTGTCAATCGCGACGCGCCCGTCGCATAAATCCTGCGGGCAGGGATTCCAGGGGCTTGGGGTTGGTGTCCATGTCGGTTTTCCATCCACCATGCGCGAAAGCTTTGGCTGGCTGCTTACACGAACCCAAACGAAAAGCCGTTTCAATTTCCCGGCGACGGGACGGTTCGGGGTGGCATCGCGCCGGCAGCACTTTATTAGCGGCCGTCTCAGTGCGATCTTCGAATGGCGCCTTGGTGTGTATGTGTGTTTTTGGCTCTGGGTTGCGTGAACTTTAATTCAGACTTCTAGAGCCTTATGGCAGATCGATCGCCTTCCCGGATAGGTTGCATGGATGGGCTTGTCTTGTTTATTTGGTTAACTCCAGTGTACTTGGGCGCCTCAGGGACATCCTGGTTGCTGCATGAATGTGTGGTTTGTATATTTAATTCGCGATTTATGCTGCTGCGGATGGAAGGTGTTGGGGCATAAACCGGGTGGCTCCACCGGGGATCAGTGCCATGAGGTTTGGAGAGATGATCATGCCGATGGAGAAGGAGGGGAAACCGGGGGATCGCAGAGGAACTGTTACCAGCATTGATGCTTTGTGCCTGAGTTGTGTTTGCTGGGCAAGCTACAGCAGCTTGCTTCCTGCGATAAGATAGAGATTGGACATGGGCCATCAAGGTTCTTGCGTCACCGGGATTTTGAGAGGCGGCAACACGCGCCAACAGCAAGAAGCCATTGATTGTGACAGTCTGCGCTTTGCATCCATTCGATGTACGAAAAAAATGTCCAGTTTCTACTCGAAATGCTGAAATAGCGCAAGATGGCAAAAGATTCCACCAAGGCAACCCCGCCACAGTCGCCGACACCTGGAACTGCTCGTTCACAGTCACAACCACAACAGCAGCGACAGCAAGGCTCTGCGGTTCTTGGCGCCTCCTTGCTGATTATTTTACAAGTGGCCTCTCGAGCTGCGACGCTTATCGCGAATCAATTTCTCTTGCGCTTCTTGACCGCCACGCTGCTAGGGCTGTCGACACAGCTTGAGGTTTACCATCTAAGCGTGCTGTTCTTTGCGCGCGAAAGTCTACGGGTAGCTATTCAGAGACAGAACTCTGGAACGAGTCCTAGCGACATCGATGGCGCCCCAAAAGCTGAACCGACGGTGCAAAGGAGTGCTGGTGGAGGAGAAAAAAGCAGGGCAAAGATGACGATGATAGGACCTGGCCACACCGTCGAATCGCAATCCCTCATCAATCTCGCACACCTATCCTTCGTCCCCGGCCTCGCCTCGGCCCTCCTCTTCGGCACGGTCTACCTACGCACGCTCTCTTCCGACAGCTACAAAAACACGCCCTACCTGTCCACCTCCGTGTTCATCTACGCGCTCGCAGCACTCGCCGAGCTGCTCGCCGAACCCTCCTTTGTGGTTCTGCAGCATCGACTTCACTTCAGGCCTCGCGCCACCGCCGAATCCGCCGCTACGGTTGTCAAATGCGGAGCGACACTGGGGGCAGCGGCATGGGCGCGCTACCGCTCCGAGGCGTGGGGCGTGCTGCCCTTCGCCATCGGGCAGATGGCGTATGGGATCGTGATAGCGGCGGTTTATACGTGGTTTGGGGCGAGGCTGGCAAGGGATGAAGGGTTTACGCTATTTCCACGGCGGATTGGTGTTGCGAACAGAAACGAGCAAGAGGGAAAGGGGCGATATTCGATGGGGTATTTTTATGCGCCTACTCTGCAGCTTGCACGCAGTCTCATGGCCCAGTCGGTACTCAAGCACTTCTTGACCCAAGGCGACACATTTTTAGTCTCCATCCTGTCTTCTGCTGAAGCACAGGGCGTCTATGCCGTGGCGAATAACTACGGCTCGCTGCTCGCGCGCTTCGTCTTCCAGCCTGTCGAAGAGAGCAGCCGGAGTTACTTTAGCAAACTGCTATCAACATCCTCTCCTGATCCTATCCCCGGCCAAGACGACAGTGAAACTTTCAGAAAACTGGAACCAAAACTGGAACCAAAACATACCATTCCCGCCCCGCAACTCCAAGAGTCCCGCACCTCCCTCCTGACAATCCTCCACATCTACCTCATCCTCGCTCTCCCCCTCCTGACCCTCGGCCCTCCCGCCTCCCCCGCCATCATTCGCCTCCTCGCCGGTCCGTCCTGGGCTGCGTCCGGGGCCGGCACCGCCTTGGCCTCCTACTGTCTGTTCCTGCCATTACTCGCCCTGAACGGTCTCCTAGAAGCTTTCGTGTCCAGCGTCGCCTCGACCTCTGACCTCGCCGCTCAAAGCCGCGCCATGGCTGCCTTCACGGTCGTCTTCGCTGCGGCGGGGTACGTGGGGCTGACCGCTCTGAACCTCGGGGCGCGCGGCTTGGTGCTGGCCAACGCGGCGAACATGGCGTGTAGGATAGCTTGGTGCGGACGGTTCATCACGGGCTGGTTCCAAGAGAGGGGAGCAGGTGAGGTGGGCTGGGTGAAAGAGGCGCTGCCGAATGGACTGGCGGTGGCTGTGGCGGGGACGGCGGTGGTTTGGAGGGTTTTGGGGGTGTGGTGTGTTGATTTGGGGATCGGGGGGAAAGATAAAGGAGTGAAGGGGAATAAGGAGGCGTTGAAGGATTTGGTTGCGGTGGCGGTCGTGGGGGTGGGGTATTTGTTGCCTATGTGAGTATCACGAGTTCTCTTTCTTTTTCTAATTTCTGTTCCTTTTTCCGCCGGGGAGGACTTGGGATTAGCCCTTCGGCCCCTTCCTGTTGCTCTATACTAACAGTCCCTTAGCCTCTACATGGAGCGCCACTTCCTGCTTCGGTGCTATCGCTCCTTCCGTGGAGCGTGACACCATCTCACCCACCGCCCACGTGTGCCATGACTTTCTTGTTCAAGGCAAGGAGCTACCCGTGTGTCTATTTCTCGGCCTCCTCCCATTGCCTTCGTTGCCGAAACCCCTACCTTCCATTTCTTCACCATGCCAGCTTTATGAAGATATCTCGTGCGAAGTGTTCCCTGCGATTGGGAAGACATCCGGCGAACGGGTGACATGCGCTCCGTCGCTCGCGCGCGTTGGCTTACCACAGCAACTGCTTCACCGGCGAATTCAACAATTGCTTTACGGAATGAATATTCACGTGCACGGTTTGAAAAGACTATATAAATTTTTCGTGCTTCTTCATTCTCGGGAACAGACTGGCGTTACGCCAGTCAGACCTCGCAGTCAAGACTGGGTCCGATCAGGTTCTATTCAACGGCTTCTCCAATCTAATTTACTAAGGGATAAGCTTCGGCTGGCTCATAGAAAATGATTCCGCCATCACTTCCACCCCCACCTCCGTCGGAAATCCCCGTAAGATGCGAACTACTTCAGCCCCGACGCAGCTACTGGACCACCGCTTCGGGCTTCTTCGTCTACCAGACCACTCATATCCCCAGTTGCCAGCTCGTCAATGACAGCCTCCACCAGGCCACCGGTGGTTGGCTCGTCGATAACGGCCTCCACCA
The DNA here is from genome assembly GCA_025802455.2 of Iodosphaeria phyllophila. NCBI lineage: Eukaryota > Fungi > Ascomycota > Sordariomycetes > Amphisphaeriales > Iodosphaeriaceae > Iodosphaeria > Iodosphaeria phyllophila. The sequence continues at coordinate 8,446 of JAOYMO020061813.1, forward strand.
CGTCCGCGCCAAGCTCGTCGATGACCGCCACGTCCGCAACTACATCACCTACTCCACCGGCGAAGGCCACACGGTTCGCGAGGAGATGACCAGGCGGGCGCCGAGCCCCCATTCCCACCCTTCTTGGCTTGAATACACCACGGCTACCGGAGCCCCGGTCTGCAGTATTAATTTTGGCCGCTCCTGGCACATCTTGAATGGTACCGCCCATGTCAGGGGAACCCACGATGTAAGCTGGCAACAACTGGCGACCGAACCATCTCAGTTCACTAAGCTAGTATTTTCTGGTCCGCACGGTGAGACCAGGTGCGAGGGCATTGCGCCGGCCAATGTCAAGTCCGGCATCCGGTATATAACGCGCCAGGAGCGTCACCACGTGCTGGACCAATCCAGCACTGGCTCTGGGACTGATAACGGGTGGATCATGTATAACGGCGAAGCCTGGATACCGGTTCGACCCTGTAGAGCGTGGACATATCTACCCAACTTAGACAAAAAAGGATCACACCCCCGGGAGATCCCAGCAAGATGCATCACCTATCGCCACTCAGATGACAGCGTTTGTCAAGAGACTATCGATTCCAATGAGCTGTTCAGCCCCGGCATGCACTATACGGTCGCCGGTACAAGAGTGTTCTCCAGCGCCGTGCTGTCCGGTGGCCCGTGGTACGCCCACGTTGACGATATCGGCTGGGTCAACGCCCTACTCAATATCAAGGTCGTCACCAAAACTGTCCATGCCGCTGTGCCGCTTTACCGCGCCTACATCAGCTTCTGCCGCGGCGATGCGACCTGCGAAGAGCGTGTGCTGTTGTCCGGCGGGCTCCTGAAGCAGGGAGTTTGGCGCACGGAATCGGGCCGGGAGGTGCGGCACCAAATGATGGCGAGCGGACTGCTGGTTCCAGAGCAGGACAGGTGGAAGGTGCGCACGTCGGGGGGCCAAGTCACGGGGAGCCCGGAGGTGTTGAGGCTGCCGCCTGCTGTGGCGGGTGTTGGGCCGCAAGGGGTGTTTGCGGTTTTCTTGCACTATCGTTTGCCGGAGGGCTTCGCGCTGAGGGAGAGGGCTTGGCTCGATGTGGAGATGGCGGGGACGGATGTGGGTGGGGTGACGGCGGGATCATGATGGGGTGGGGTGGACTGACTGGCTTGAATAGAGCGTGTAGAAATGGGGTTGCATTCTGTGTATACAGTAGTAGGTGGACAAGAGCTCCGAGTGTTGTTTTTTTGTTTTTTTTGAAATTATAACCTCGGAGCTCTGCTAGCCTGTAATTAATTGACTTGATCAACTCCATAACAATAACAACATTGATGTACATGAACGAAATGATATAAAACGAGGTATACCCAGAAAACCCCAGGGCTATCGAATCATCCTTTTAGTATGTCCCCTGGCATTTTGTGTACCACCCCTTTGCATTCATGCCAGTTCGCAGCCTCGTGTTCATTAGTCCCACCAAAAAAAGGGGGCTAAGCTCCGTAGAAACCAGCATTGGTCGATGTCCAAGCTTGTGACTGGATCAGAGGAGAGGATCACCGGAACTGGGTAGACTAGACATGGAAGAATTTCACCGATATTGTATGATATAGAATCCATCCACTTCTTAGCATTGTTCAATGTATTGTATACCGATGGCTTCATGTCCTCTTCTTCCCCACCCTCGTTCACCCAACTCCCATCAGGTGGAATCTTATTCTTCACTAGTTAAATATCTTTTTAAAATTCCAAAATTTTCAGCACCTTATCAATATCTCTTTTTTATTTTACCTAAAATTCTCTCATTTAGTTTGAATTTATCGGAGTAAACTAGTTAATATTTTTTTATTAGATGTTTAATTATAGTTTTTCTTTAAATTATTGCCATTAATTAACATATTTTTCTTTTTCGGTTACACTACTGGCGAGTTCAACAACATCAACTTGCTCAAGCTAAAAGGAAAAATATCTATAAAATCACAAATACACAAAGATTGAAAAAATGGTATATTTATTTTTCGTAAGGTTCAAAATTATAAGTACGAAGTGTTGTGTCGTAGATCTGTCTTAACTCCTATGGAACATAAAGCGGAATATCTTTCAATAAGAATAACTAACTACGAATTATTAAGACTACAGAGCGCAAAAATCCATTTCATCGAAAGTGCCTTAATTCAGAAGTAAAAAGTCAAACTTGATTTTTCAATTTGCCAATGTATGGAAACATAAGCAAATAAAGGATTCAGACCTGCGTCTGAATCCTTTTATATAAATGGCTGTAAGAAATTAATAATTCCTGTTGAAATTGCTTTTGTAACCGCCTTCCGCATTTGGATTATTGAAATTACCATCATTGTCCGGAGGACGCGGGGTAGTGGTTCTTGGCTTGAACGGGCGGCCGCCGGGGCTGGTACCGTATGAGA